>BHFT01079724.1:0-19320 GCA_004320025.1 Laticauda laticaudata
CGCGTTAACCAACGGATGGCAAGTGTTTCTCTCCGTTTTACATCCTCTTTCCATCCATTGGTGCTTTGTGACAGGGGTTTTAGTTATGCTGCTTCTCATCACTTGAATACATTGTAACATACTTGAAGTTGTATTCAATGTGTTAATAGCTACTGGATATAGCTAGAACTGATAAGTTTCAATAACACAAGCAAAACTAGGCTTGGGATGTCTTAGAATGCATTTCTTTTGAGTAATTAACTATCTCTTAATTCCATCCTAACCCACATTGAGTTTGTTTCCTAAGAAACCATTGCCACATCAAATTAAGAATTAGATGAAGACCAGATGAATAAAAAGTGATTGTCCAATTATACTTATATGGACTTGAGAATCTCCAGCTAATCTCATCCTGGAAGAATTTAAGGGGAGGGATGGGGACAGAGCAGCATTCCAGCAGTATCAGACTCTAAATTAATCCATTGGCCAACTAAGGCATTGCTAATTTTTTTTTTCCAATATCATAAGTCACCTGAAATGTAGGATACAAATGCTTTTCAACTTCTAACTGAGTTAACAGGGACTAAATCATAGATCACCTCAAGCCAAACTATGAATTTTTTAAAAAGGTGTACTTGGACAAAAACAGATTTTGGGACACAAAATATAATACATACTCTGCCAGGCTAATGTCTTCTCCACAAACCTTAGATATTAATCAGAATTAAGTTAAGAAAATTTGTAGCATTATCATGACAAAAATTAGGAAACAATATACAAATTGCAAGTCAGAGATAAAATTGAATATATACATCTAAATCTACATACACACGCACACACACGCACATTTATGTACTTGTGCCTGTTTGCATACATGTATACACACACACACCACCTGCCTTATACTACCTAATCAGTATTGCAGAAAAATACATTAAAAGAAATTGAATCTCAATAAATAGCAGCGCTTGTTGGTTCAATCAAATTTAGATCTTACAGTTCTAATGTAAGGACTGCAAAAATGGCAGAATGTGTTAACCCATTTCACTTTATAAACATTGTCCTGACAATAAATCAATGAAAGCAGCAGCATGTCAAGGGAAATAGACTATATCCCCAAATTTTGTGTAAAGCTATTATTTGTTATTCCTTCAGGTCCCTAGGTGATATGAATTGAGACTCCCACTGATCCATGTGAAGAATTTAATTGCTCTGGGCACTTTCCAATGTCCCAGATATTGGCTAGTCTTAAGATTTGAAACTCAGTGCTAAATAAAGAGGACATTGGGATGTCATAATGGAAAGCACCTTCAACTGTTCCGTGGGGTTCAGGTCATTTTTCAGGTGGCTCTGAAGGGAAATCTAGTAATACCACAAGAGAAATTAGGGACAATACAAATTCAACCTGTGCCTTTCCTTGTGGCAATAGTTGCACGCAAAAGAAAAAGCGAGATAAACAATAGAAATGGGAAAATCTGCATTTAAAACTTTATTTCTGCCTTTGATCTGCAAAATATGTGGAAAAAATGCTGAACCAAGATCATGGCTAGTTGGATCAAGCAAAGTGAAACCAAGAAATCAAGAACTTTTGCATCCAAAAAGAGATCAAACTGTAGTACGTGGATTATAAATCTAATTTCATTGATATGAAAGCCCCTAAGATTTAGATAAGCTTTTGTTGCCTTGTAGATTTCATTGTTTTTATTTGTCATAAAGAATTTGAACTGAAAACCGGAACACAAGGAATATTCATATCAAATCCTAAATAGGCAATAAAATATATAACTGATAGCAATAAAATCCCAAGTAACATCACTCATATGTCATTAACCATTATGGTAAGCTAAACTCAATGACCTGGAAGTTTAATAGAAAAATTAAGCATTGGAGATCTTTGGCTTCCAAAATATGATTTTTTTAAAATGTCATCCATGTTTACAGACTATGCTTTAATATTAAGCAAATCCCAGTTTTATGAGATCTGCTTCATTTTGGATCCATTGCACTGGTGGGATTCAATTTTTTTTACTACCGGCTCTGTGGGTATGGCTTGGTGGGTGTAGTGTGGCTTGGTGGGCATGGCAGGGGAAGGATACTGTAAAATCTTCATTCCCTCCCCACTCCTGGGGAAAGGTTACTGAAAAATCCCATTCCCACCCCATCCCATTAACCTGTTTTCCAGCTCCATTCTCCTGTGCAGGGCAACAAAAGAAGACCCAGCAGATCACCTGGGACTCGGGAGGCAGCGAATAGATTGGGGGCAGGGCCAGTCAGAGGTGGTATTTGCCGGTTCTTGAAACAACTCAAAATTTCCGCTACTGGTTCTCCAGAACTGGTCAGAACCTGTTGAATACCACCTCTGATCCACTGATCATGGAGCCTTATATAAAAGACATATACAATTAAAGCATTCTGATCCTAAGGTTTGGTTTTTATTTCATGAGTAGTGGAATGAAAAACCTCAGTCCATTCACTCAACAGCTACATCTGATGTCATTCAAATAGATGTCTCTATAGATGCAACATAATTTCTTCTTGCTTTTCCTCCTCTTGCAATCCTTCCTGTATATTTTCTGAATTGTTCTTAGAATTCTATTATGTGGAAGATGTCAGTTCCATCAGAGGATAAACATTAATTTTTTAAAAAACCTAAAAGTCCAACTTTGATCATTTTAAGAGTACAATATAGGTTGTGGACAGTTATTATATAGCTGATATTGTTAAATAATATTAGAACATAGAAATTCTTACAAAATTGCTGACAATCAATCAGATCTTCCTTTAGATCCAGAATTATCTAATGTCTGCCCTAAATATAACCTAGACAAATCTTCTCTTTTCTCACACTCTCCCCAAGTTTCTTCTCTTCTGGTTTTTGTAACATTTGAAGAGTACTGACCTGTAAATTACTCATTAAATAGAAGTCCTGAAGTGCTTTTGCTCTTAATGATAAATTACTATGTTGGAGAAAATAAAAAGATCAGTGGGTTTTCTGAGTTTAATGCTGCCAAATAGCTGTATGGCTATAGATTTGCTTCTAGTTACTGGATTTCCAACTGATTCTCACTTAGGTTAGAAATATTATAATGGTTATAATCTCCCAACATGGACTCTCCTGTTTATTTCTAGCGGCTGAAATAACAAGTGGTGCTTCAGTCCAGTACTAAATCAGAAGCCTATTTTAAAAAAATGACATTTTCTGGAATGTAGCATGTTCAAGTATATGTTATCTAGACTCTGGATATAATAAGGCAGACAAATTTTCATAATTTAAAGAATTGACAATATAAAATCTATTTAGTGAGCTACAGTTCCCTTTTATTTTATTTAACTTTTTTCTCTTGTGAAAGATAACATTCAGAAATGTAGAAACCATGATTCCAAGTTCTGTGTATTAAGTTATTATCCCAAGCAATACAGAAGCTCAGGTTCTGATCAATTTTTTAAAATATGATATTTCCTTTCCGAGTCCACTTGATGGAATTGTTTTTTGCTTCCTTCTTTTGTGTGCAGATTATTGTTACTTTTTATTATAAGCCAATCTTACATTTAAGAGGGAAATGACTCACTCCAATTCCATCCCCCTTGCTACATCTCTCCTTCAAGGATGTTAGCATCTGCTTTTCTTCAAGCCTTGATCTTCCTCCAGACAATCTGCCAGTGCTTCCTCCACTAGTGACCTCCTCAGCCTCTCTTCTCTTCTGCTTTTGCTGCAGAGAAAACACAACAAGAGACAATCCCATTATTATGTAATGGGCTTCAGTTGGCAAGCACCAGACCAGCATAACTGCAACAGCATTTATTGACTCAAAACTGGAACTGAGGAACTGCAGGCAAATTCCTGTAATTTATACTCTGGGCCCACAGGGTCTTAACCAATCATAATGCTTGAAAATAATAAATGTTCAAAGTTTCCCTCCAAAACAGTTGGAGCTAAAGCCCATGTCACACTGAACCAACGGATGCAAAGAGGATGTAAAACGGACAAAAAACCTTGCCATCCGTTGGAAAAACGCGATGTACTCACTGCCTCCGTTTGGCTTCCTCTCTATCCGTCCAGCATCCATCTATTGACGTTTCATCCGCTCAGAAAGTTTTGGGCTGCCTAAACTTTTTGCGTGGAAAATGTATCCAGTTCGTCATTCTGCATCCGCTCCGCATCCACTAACACATCCGTTACGCATCCGCTACGCATCGCTATATCCACCAGGCATCCGCTGCGCATCCGCGCAACTCACATCCGCCCAGACGCAAGGAGGAAGCGGAACTGACATGGAACAGATGCAGAACTGTGCAGAATGGATGTCAAACGGAAACAAAACGTTTAAAATGGAAAAACGTTCGCAGAGGGGACCTATCTCGGATATTAAGGATGTCTACAGGATGCCTAGAGGATGCCTAGAGGATGCCTAGAGGATGCCTAGAGGATGCAAAGGACACCTATACTGCCTATAAAAAGACGGAGCAAATCGTCTGCATCTCACTTTCAGACCAGCAGCCCACCTGTGGAGACCTCTGCAGCCTTCATCTGACTCTTCTCTTCCAAGCATCCAGTCATGTCCACCGTGGATTGTGACAAAGTCTTTTTGCAGCCACCATCCTTCTGCAACAGTGCGAAACATCTAACGGTCTGTGAACTCTACTATGGGAAGAAAGGAGCCACCCAAAAAAGTCTGGGTCCAAAGATGGTTCGCCAGAAGAGCAGAGGACGGACTGTACAACAAGCTGATGGTGGAGCTCAGGAGCGAAGACACTCGGGCGTTCCAGAACTTCACGAGGATGCTCCAGTCATGTTTGACGAAGTTGTGCAGCGCCTGATACCCAGGTTGACCAAGACAAACACCAACTTCCCGCCCAGCCTGGAACCTGGCTCAAGGTGGCACTCACTCTGTGCCACCTGGCCTCAGGAACCACCTACAGGACATGCATGTCGGCTGGAGGTGCCACCCAGCACCATCAGCTTTTGTGGTCAGAGAAGTGGTGCAGGCCATCATCGAAGAATACAAGAGGAGCTCTCCAGTGCCCCTCACTGAAGAAGCTGGAAGAAAGCTGCAGAGCAGTGGTATCAGAAGTGGAACTTCCCCACACCGTTGGAGCCATCGATGGCAAGCACGTGGCCTGCAAACGCACAGCCAAGTCGGAGTCCACTTATCACAACTACAAGGCTTCTTCAGCATCATCCTCTTGCCATGGTCAATGCTGACTACAATTCATGTACATCGATGCTTCAGGCAATGGGTCATCTTCAGATGCCAGGTATAAACCGCCAGTCCACTCAAGGAGGGCTGGAAAGCAACCTCATGGTGGCTTCCAGATCCAGACCCGCTGCCAACGACACGCAAGAAGTGCCCTACTTCATTGTGGGGGATGATGCCTCCTCCCTCACCTACCTCATGAAGCCCTGCACCTCCAAATACCTACCCGTGAAGAGAGGATCTTCAACTACAGGCTGTTCAGGGCAAGACAGGTGGTGGAGAACGCCTTTGGCATCCTGGCAACAGGTTCCAGGTACTTCTCACCAACATACAGCATAGCCCAGAGACCTTGAGGAGATCATGGAAGCTTGCTGCATCCTGCACAATCTCATGCGCACCCGCTACCCAGTCTTGCAGAACAGGCTTGTGGACCGTCAACAAGGCAATGGGACATGGAGCCTGGGGAATGGAGGCAAGGGCAAAACCTGATCGACATTGAGGATGTGCAAGGCCCAACGAGCCTCACATGAGGCGAGGAGCAGCGTAACCTCTGAAACACTGGTGCAACTCCCAGTGAGCAGTGGAGTGGCAAGACAGGATGGTAAATGCTTAATGGATGCTTCTTCAGCCTGTCTCATCACACAGATGAGATTGGGCCATGTATGTTTGGTTGGTACAATGACAGGCGGTTAATAAAGAGTTGTGTTTATGTTGACATGTGTGGATAATTATTACATTATTATTGATAATGAAGGCATAGGTGTGGCATCTGGGAGGATGGACCATACAGTCCACTATGCTTGGCTGGAGGTTTACCTCTATCCCACAGCTATTACCCATCCCAAAGGTATCCCTGCTCATTCCTCAGATATCCCTGCCACCGACTGCGTATCTTAAACCCATCCCACAAGCATGCAAAGGCTTAAACCATTTCTAAAATTTTCCACCAAGACTTTATTAAAAAAAAAGAAATGAAGCAAGTGTGTGAATCATGAATAGACTTCATTAGCAAGAAGCTATAAAACAAAAATGACTCTCTGGCACTCCTCTTGTCGCTCAGTCCAGGGTGAAGGGTCCATGTGCTGTGGAGGTGGCTGGTGCTGGAGTGCTTGTCATCAGCTTTCTCCAGAAGCAGAAGCAGCAGAGCCCCAGCCCCAGAAGAGGAGCCCGTACTGCAGAAGCCCAGCAGAACCAGAGTAGGGCCAGGGGGCAGGATGGTAGCCCTGTCCCTCTTGCCAGGGCTGGCAGCAGATGCTGAGCTTGCTGTGCTTCCGCCATGGTTGTGGGTTGCTGGCTGGCAGGAGGCTGGCAGAACCAAGGCTGGCAGAAAGGCTGGCAGGAGCAGGCACCAAGGCTGGCAGGCAGGCAGACAGCAAGGCTGGCAGGAAGGCTGGCACCAAGGCTGGCAGGAAGGCTGGCAGGGAGGCAGGCACCAAGGCTGGCAGGAAGCTGGCAGGCATGCAGGACCAAGGCTGGTAGGCAGACATGAACAAGGCTGGCAGGAAGGCAGGCAGCAGGCTGGCAGGCAGACTGGCTGGCAAAGCAAGGCTTGCAGGCAGGCTGGCAGCAAGGCTTGCAGGGAGGCTGGCAGCAAGGCTTGCAGCAAGGCTGGCAGCAAGGCTGGCAGACAGACATGCAGGCAGGACAGGCAAGGTAGTCGATGTGTCTGGCATCCTCCCTCCCTCCCTTCCTCTCTTTCCTTCTTTTCTTTCTTTCTTTCTTTCTTTCTTTCTTTCTTTCTTTCTTTCTTTCTTTCTTTCTTTCTCCTCCTCCACTTTCTCTCTTACAGCTCACTAGATTTTACATCCTAAAAATTCTTTTGAGTTTTTTTTTATTTTTCTACTTACTCTTTACCCCTTTAACCCACCACTCTTGTCCCACTGTGTTTGAAAATCTCTACCACTAATTTCCTGATTGAGTCCCATTGGTTTCATCCTTTGTTAATTCTGTCTTCTTGAAACAAACTTCTAAATAGCAGTTTCTTAGCAGCCTCTAATTATACATCTTTGCAGATTTTTACATTATTGCTGACTTTTGGTAAAATATAACCAAGTTAGATTTAACTTTATAACTTTTACCTATTATGCCTCCTCCCTTACTGATGGAGGAGCACCAGTACTTTTTTTTTCCTTCGTCACATCACCCCAAATCAGGGTTTCAAGTAATCTGATCAGACAGGCTGCTGATATAGTGAACATTTTGCAGCCAATTTGACCCCAGTCTTATAATTAAGAACCACTTAGTTCAAATAGCGCATAGCCCATTCCTCCAAATTTCCAAAAAATACTATTTTTCTGCACAACATGACAAAGTACAAGATACTGATGAAAGCCATCAGATATAATCAGCATGATGAGGAATGAAGGAACCTGCAGCTCCAGACTGTGTTGTCTGGAGACTAATATATATCCACCCTATAGAAGTCATATGCAAAATAGTGTGCATGATGCACATTAACCTGGTTTACTATTCATTTGCTAATTGTATCAAAGAAGAAGTGAGAAATATACACAGCAAGACTACATAGGCAACATAGAACATATCTCACTGTTAAGTTGGCAGAAACCTTGGATACAATGCTAAATTAAATAATGTAATACTAAAATTAATGTATTAATACACATTACAAAAGAAATCTGTATGTCTGGTTTTCAAGGTGCATTATTAATTGATTAATTAATTGAATATTATTCCAAACAACCAGAAAACTTTTGGGAGATACGTACATAAATTATGGTATCAATCAAGGAAATCATTACAAATTAAGATCCAAAAATATTTATTTATCTACTCATTATCCAGTAGACCATGAGATGATTAATGAAGGTAAAGATCATGAGTGTCAAACTTGATTTCATCATGTGATGTCATGTGATGTATTGTGATGTTTTTTACCTTTGCGGAACTGGGATGGGCATGTCCTACCCATGGACTACTAGTTTGACAGCCCTGACTTATATCATAGGCTATGTTAATTGTTTTTTCCTTATTTTCTAAATTATATACATCATAATTACAGGACAGGTGTATACTGCCAGTATTATTAGAATCCTAGCTCAAATGCAATGTATTTCGGGAAGTGACATTAATAAAGGAAACCAGGCCATCAAAGAACACCACTGCTGGACCCTATCAAAGTTGACACCAGGCAGAGCATAGAAAAACTCAAAGAAATAGTGCAGGATCAGAAGATGTGGAGAGACTGAGCCCATGAGACTGAGCCAAGAGTCAGACTCTACTTCATGGGTAACATCATCGTCATCTTTATAAAGTTGATTCACACATCACAAAAGTCATTTTTGCTGATGGATCATCACTTTGAAGATAACTCAAACAATGAAAACTTCAAGATATGAAGTTGTAAAGTAATGAATAGGCATGCCAAAGGAGAATGATAACTTGATGATAAGTTGTCATAATGCCAGGCCTTATTAATAAAGAATATGAATATGAGATGCTGGTATAGATTTTATTAAATGGGAGGATGACAAATAGTGTGTAGTTTGAATACAATTTTATTATACCCCCCTCCGCATTGTATTTCAAGGCAGGGAGCATGGATAGCTCTAACACATTTCCATTGTGCTTTCATCTTGGGCTGCAACTTGGATAGGGTACTTTTGTCTGTCAAATGTCTAGCCGTTATTTGGACAGATTGTCAAACTTCAATTTTCCAAATATTTAGCTACAATTGTTACAAAATGTAGCAGTTAGTCTGCTAATCAAACATGCTACCAAGATCATGTTCCCCCAATATTGAAAAACCTGCCTTGATTGACAGCTGTTTTCTGGCTTCAGTTTAAAGTGATGGTTTTAAGTTGAAGCCTTAAGTAGTTTAGGTCTGGCTGTCTAACAAATCACTTGTCGTGTTATGTTATGAACCTGCTCTGTTATTAAGATCTATAGGCAAGGCCATTCCGAGGACATTGTCCCTTGCAGACATCTATTAGTGAGCTAAGCACGAACAGTCTTTTATCATTTGGTTCCCAGAGTGGAATATACCTTTCATTAGAGTTTCCTATTGCTTGCATCCATACTTTTTCTGAGGGATAAAAAAAAATAATCTAGACATCCCTCCTTTTAACCAGGGCGTTTTTCAATTACTCTTACAATCTTTATCATGGATTTTTATATTGGCTGTATTGTTGATTATCTATATACTGTTGTAAGGTTATTTCATGTTGATTTGTGGTAATAGGTAGCCCTTGACTTACAACCACAGTTGACCACAAAGTTTCTGATGCTACGTGAGACAGTGATTAAGTGAGTTTTGCCTCATTTTATGACCTTTCTGATATAGTGGAAAAGTGAATTACTGCAGTGGTTACGTTAGTAACACCACTGTTAAGTCAATCTGCCTTGTCCTGTGGAATGGATTACAAAAGGGTGGAATACAAAACAAACACAGTCACAGAAAACAGGTGAAGCCCCTTTTATTCCTTCACTTTGCTTCCAAGCTCTGAATATCCTTGACGGAAGACAAAAAAAACCTCCCACACCAACAGTTACAAGAAGAAGGAAAAAAGCAACGCAAACCAGGCAAGATAAGGGCTGCAGGACGTCCAAAGAGAACATAACAAACACTGGGAAGGACGCCAAATTCAGAGAGGAACCAAAGACTAAAGATATTTCCATGCTTTGTTTCCAGCATTCGCCTGTATGCATGTCCGTCCTCTTATTCAGTTATCACAGCTGCAGCCCATGAAGAGGATCAAAGCCCTCTCCTCCCAAGAAGACCATGTCTCTCCCTTATCCTTTCCTCCCTGTGTGCCCTAAGATGGAGAGGGGATGGGTTTGGGTCCTCCTCTGACTGCCCAGTTGGCCTCTGCCCTTCCCTAGCCTCCTCCACAACTTCTGGAGCACACTTCCACTCCTTGTCAGCTGTTCCTCCTCTGACTCAGGGTCAGTCTCCACCAGGGGCACAACATGCCCATTGAGTTTGCTTGTCAGAAGGTCACAAAAAGTGATTACATGATTCTGGGACAATGGGACTGTCATAAATATGAGCCAATTGCCAAGCATTTAATTTTGATCAGGTTACCATGGGGATGTTGCCACAGTAATAAGTGTCAAAAATGGTCATAAGTTAATCTTTTCTATGCTATTGTAACTTTGAACAGTCACTGAAGAAATGGTTGTAAATCAAACTTTTACTTTGATGATCTCTACAGAAGTGTGTTATAGTAATATTAGAAGTAAGCAGATCTGCTTGTCCTCTAGTAGTGTGTACAATTCAAAATCTAGTTAATTATGACCTGTCATTTTCAGGTTCCAGCTCAACAAAAATACATAGTTGTTTGCATGGAATAATAATTTACCCAGGGCTTTTTTTAAAAAAAGAAAACCAAATCTCAATACATTTATGCCTGCTTTGTGTTATTCACTATACTACCTTTTTCCTTTTTTTTTTTTTTTTTGCTTNTTTTTTTTTTTTTTTTTGCTTTTCAGTGTTTTAATCAACACTTGTCACAGGACTTGTCCAGTTCTGGCTTTGCATTCTGTCGAATGTTTCTCCACAATTTTCAATGGCAGCATGTGTTCTTTCATGCAATGATCTTTCTTTAGAACTGATTAGCACCTCTTTTGCTGATGGATCTCCTTGCCAACTCTAATAGCTGAGCTAATTCCTCTAAGGGAACACATGTATTTGAACATGCTGATATAGATTGACATAGTAATGATTTTAATGTGCTGATAATTTAATAATGCAGTAAACGTGGCTCTGTCCTGGGTGATTGTTTGTCAGCTGGCCCTGCTATTTAGCAGCAGTGTTAACTGAAAAATATTTTAAGCAGTGACACATTATACTTATTTATCTGAATGTGCTCATCAGTTCCCATTTTTCTTCTTCTAAGTGATTGGCAGCAGAAAATTACTGATTTATTTAGACAAAAGGAGACATGTTATGTTTTAAATTATTTCCATTACAGGGAAAAAAAACATTTTTTACATTCTTGGAATCCAAAATGTAACATAAATATTCTAAAAACAAAGAAAACTTTCCCGCTAAAAACAAATTTTCCTGGGAAAGTTAAATGAAGCTAAGTATTGGAAAAATTATGCAATGATTTAAAAGTGAGAAGACTATATTCCTTTCAATCTGCTTCCTGCATTGCTCCAAAGATCATTTAGGATAGTGGTGGCTAACATTTTTGGGCTCCCGTGTTGATAATTGTGCATGCGCTTGTTTGCCCGTGCTCACGTGCCATCACCCAGAAGGCAATGTATGTGGACACCCCATGTCTCCTGCACATGCACACATGACCTGTGCTGCGCACTTCTGCACATGCATGCATGACCCCTGCATGTCGCGTGCTTCTGTGCTTGCATGAATGTCTCCTGCATGCCACTGCGACATTGCGCATGTGCACCAGATACCCAAAAATCAGCTGGTGGGTAGGTGGCATGCATGCATGTGCAGTAGATGTTTTCTGGGCAAGGACTCATGTGCTGGCAGTACTGTCTGTGCGTGCCACTTCTGGAATGCATGCCATAGGTTCACCACCATGAATTTAGGATGTGGTTCACCTAAATTTCCTCCAGGGCAAGCATAGGCCACTAGTTACTATCCACTGTAGATTTAGTCTGACTACGAAAATTGGCTTCTTCTATGTTGTCAGGTTCTGAGAACCTTTGAAGATATCCATACTGAATTGAAATAATTTTTATTAGCTATGTCAAATATTCAGAGTATCATTAGATGTGTTAGGCTGGAGTCTTGCAACTTCCATTAAATAGGTCACAATAACAAGCAAATTAAATGTTGCATTTTAAAAGAAAATAATGTACAAATCAAATAGGTCCAAATAAGTAAAGCTTTCAAATGCAGCTTTTCCATAACTGAATACCAAGAAGGTCAGCCAGATACTGTCAAAGGGAATCAAGAATAAGAAAAATAGACAGAGAAGAATGAGTCTATTATAACCTTTGATTTGAGGCCATTTGGTCAAATGACTATCTTTGAATCCAAAGATCCAATTAATTTAATCCACAGAATCAAACTATGTTCCTTTGAACAGATTTGTTGATCTAGTTGCATGAATGAAGGACATGATTGTCATTAATTTTCTGGTTTTCCTATTTGGGGCTTTTAGTTCTGCTTGAGTCCAGTACACTATTCCAGTTGTGTATCTAATGACAACACACTTCTGCAAATACCATGCTACCATCAACACAGCAGGAAAGTTTGTTGAGTGTGCATTCCGGCCTGATTTTCCTTCACAAATGAACCAACAGTACTTCATATGCACAGCAACCCATTAGATTCTGTCCCTTCCTTGTCTTTAGCACTATTCATCTTGCCACATGCGCTCAAGATTCAGGGCAATTTTAAAGGTTCTAATAATTACAAACCTGTTAATAGCTGCCCTGTCTTAATATCAAAAAGAAAGGAAGGAAGGAAGGAAGGAAAGAAGGAAGGAAGGAAGGAAGGAAGGAAGGAAGGAAGGAAGGAAGGAAGGAAGGAAGGAAGGATTCAACCTTGAGATAATATGACTGTACTCACTCATTTTTTTGGACTTGAGCATTGTGTTAAATTATAAACCAATTCAAGCTATTGAATATATGTTGTAGTAACTAATGTTACTATTAATTACTTGCATTATTTGCATGTTAATGTTACTTGTTATGCTATGCACATGCTATCTGACCTTAAATATGTTATGCCAATACAGCCTTCCACTTCACCAGAAATCATAAACATCAACTTGTACTCTGTTGGTTCTGGAACTTTGAATATGGTAGAGAAAAGTATGTTTTGAAGAGAGAAAACTAACTGCTACACTGATGCTGCAATTGATACTGATGCTAGACCAGTGATTGTATTTTAGTTGGTTTGATTTGCTTTTCCTCTTAAGGGTTCTCAAGCTATAGCTCTCAACCAAAGGCAAATCACCACTAAAAGTGCCCTCAGAATGGAATGAAACTAGAAGAATCTTTGTCAACTATTTGTTTGAACACATGGAGGATTTCATACTGTGTAAAGAATGGGATGTGACCGATTCCTCATGTTAGACACAGTGATAATCTTGTGTTTCTTAACTTCTAGAATAGTACTTGGTTATGCCCTCTAGAGTAACCCCCTAGAGATATTCTTCTGAAGGGAACAGAGGTTCACATTTGATAGCCAACAGAACAACAGTGGCAATAGACCTCTTTGTCTCCCCTTTAAAGCTTTTCTAGGCCTAAAATATACTATAGCTTTGTTTGGGCATTAACTTTAGGTTAATGAGTTGAACTTAAATAAATCATTGGTTGGTTTATAAATTGGTTGCTTCTGCTAGTGTTTCTGTTCTATTTTTGTATGTTTAAGCCAGAACAATAAATTAGTATTCACGCATACAAATACCATTTTTGGAGATCATTTTTATTTTGTATTATTTTTGTGTTTGCAGGAAATGAGCAGGCTGAGCTGGAGGGTGGGGTTAAATGAATAATCAGTTTGGAGTTATTGCGCAGCCACAGGAGGCCCAAGTCAAGAAAAAAAAAACATGAATTCTGTTGATCCTTATCTAGAGCTGATTTGCTTGGACTGTCTGTTGGTTGTTCAGATTCTTGTGTCTAGGTGGCAAGAATAAATTCTCAGTGCTTTGAACTCAATTCCTGCTCACAGTAATGTGCACCTGATGATGGTATACTAGAGGACTATTGCCTTCATACTAGAAACCAGGGAACCAAATAGTGAGAATTTTAAACAGAGACAGCAAGAGGAGAAGGATCTGAAGGCCTGCCTGCCTCCAATTATTTCACACTGTCTGGTTCAATTGGGCAGAATAGGTGTGTTCTGGGTCCCTTCAGTTAAATGTTGCCATGTTGCAAGCGTGAAAGAACATACCATCTCTGTCACAACACCTGCCCTATGGAACTGCACCCCTGTACACACACACACACACACACACACACACACACACACACACACACAAACCAAGATGAATACAACTCTTGCTCTTCAAGTGCTGTGAAAGCCTTATCTCTTCTCAGGCCCAGGAGTAGGGTATTTGTGGAGACTTGGGCCTTTTTTTCCCCCAGAAGTTATTTACATGGTTTTGTCAGGCAGTTGTGTTCTTTCTAAAACTATGCATCCTTTTAAAATGTGTAAGATGCCCAGAGTCTTTTTAGAATCAGGTAGCCTTGAAATTCAATAAATAAATCAATATTCAGGGGAAAAAATTATATGCTACATTTTAGATTAAATTTTCCCTCATACTGTTTCCCACCAATTTGGATAGTTATAAAATGGACATATTTATGAGCAATATATTGAGTAATAGCTTCTGGATATATTGGGTATAATTAATCTCTAGCTCTGAACATTATTTTTTGAGGAACATGAGTAGAATTATATGATTGCAATAATATCCTGGTTTGGTTGTTCCAAGGGGTCTAACTTATCAAAATCATAATAGAGCCATAGAATCACCAAGCTGGATGAAAACTTTTAGGTCACTGCTCAGTGCAGCAATTCAGATAAAAGCTTCCCACAGATACCTGTCCAGCCTCTGGACACCTCAGGTGAAGAGAACAAAATACAGGATTAGAGAGGTTTCTCTCTGCTCTTTGTGAGTTTAAACAAAGAGGTTTCTCTCTGCTCTTTGTATCTGTTAATGCCATATTCTCTAAGCATTTGCAAAAAAAGAATCTGAATGCTCATTATTTAAAAAACAGGAAGCACTGGTGAGCCAAAATGCATTGTTTAGAGCTCTGGGACCTTGTGAATATAAATAGGACTGTATCTCTTACAGCAGGAAGGGCTGTTTAAATTGCAGCATTAGTTTTGATTTGGTCCCCCTGGCAGGATGATTAAGTAAAGATTTTAGTATTTTCAGTGCTTTGAGCACATTAAATGGTTTGCAAAGTTTATACAATCAGTAACCGTGACAGGCCTATTTTGCCCAAATTTAACATGAGTGTCACTAAGGAAAGATGTAACCCAGGCTATGATAGAGGCTTGTCAAGAAAGGGGAACATCTACAAATCAATCTGAGCTAAGGATAGTTGAGGAAATCACTATTTGTGCTTTGTGATGTGAACTAATCTGTGTATCTGGATGGCTGAATAGATTAGAAAAGAATTTTCCATTGGATGTCATACTTCCCTCAATTTTGCAATGCAGTTCTCTTTTTCTGACAAAGCATTTTTATGCTTATTTTCAGATTTGAAATCTACACATTTAAAGTGAAATACATTTTAAATGTAGATCTTGTTAAATAATATATCAAAATGTATGTATGAATGCATTTATGTATGGTTTCCATGCAATTTTTAATATATATATATATCGTAGAGTAGTGATAATTAACTCTTCCCAGTCTCTCTCTCTCCCCCACATGCACACACTAAGAATATCAGTCCAATTATATTAAGAAATGTGCATCATTATATTTAAAGAACAATGTCTACAACAAATATTGCTAATATATTAGATATTTCTACCTGTCTGGCAGTATTTTCCTAACATTATAAAGGAGACATTGTAACCTGTGGAGTTTATAATCAGTGTTCAACTGAGATAATAAAACAATGAATAACAAAACTATCAACCTATGGAAAATGGGTATGATGTTCTGTCACTCTGGAACATGGCTGAAAATAACAGAAATACATGACAAACCCAAGAATGGGGCAAAATTAAGGACACTGTATCTTGGACACCTCAATTTTCTGCTCTCCCATGCAACTGTATTCCAAAGATGCTGAGATCCAAAGAATACAGTTTGGATAAAGGGAAAAATACATACAAATAGTTTTAATATTTCATTTTATTCTCTATAAAGAACAGTCTCAAGAATTAAGGTTACTAAATGAAATGAAAAGCATAGCTGAATTTAGCAGCCCTCCATCTCTCTCTCTCCAGTGTCCTCAAACTCATATAACTGTCAATATTACTTTCTGAAGGTGACTCAGCTGTGGTGGATATGTTTGCAAAACAAGCAATGATGTTTGGCCAAGCTGTGCTTTGCAGAGCCCCATAGGTGTCTTTCTAAGTTTGTAAAGCTGCCTTTTAAAACTGATGCTGCATGTCATCAGGGGATGAGTTCAACTATTTGATTCCCAAGGCATTTCTCAGAGAGTTTGCTGGTGAAGGACTTGTTAGAATGTTTCTTTGCCTTCTCCTTCACAACCCCAAGGAGCTGCTTGAATGGTATCCTCTAATTTTTCCTCTGCAAGTTAATGTGATTAAAGGAAGCCATCTACTCATACATCTCAGCCTCTTTTTCCCCAGAAAGCTGTCAACTTGGCCTACCACTGAAGGAATGTTACAGAAGATGATTTCTTTTACTGAAAACAAATGTTCAGTATTTTTCTTTAGTGAAAGTTGCCAGCATAATTAGAATTTTTAATTCCTTGGAAAATTCCAAAGAGAAATACCAGCTGACCCGAACCTAAATCTAACAAACAAAATAGAAACTGCTATCTCCTTCTCCCCACTTCCATCTTTGGGATATGACCAAAGTCACTTCATCTCTTTGCCTAGTCCCATTTAATTCAAATTGACTATCTCTGCCCCAAACAGGTCCCCCAGTAATTCTACCAACCCAAAGAATGGACACCAGCTCATGGCATAGCCCAACGTCAGCCCTGCCAAGAGAATTGCAACCTAGAGAAACCCGTGTTCAATCATTTATCATCTGATGACCTCAATCTCTATGGAGATTCTCAGTCATCTAGGTCAACGGTCGCCAACTGGTGGGCCGTGGCCCATTGGTGGGCCATGAGAAAATTTTGGTGGGCCACAGAGCATCCCCACAAAGCAATTAATCCAGGCTGTGCAGAAACACAAGGTTGCATCACCCACATGGCCTGTGGGAACCCTCTCTGCCCACTCACTCCTTACCCGGTAAACTTGCCTGCTAAATTGCTATTTTTCCTTTTTCCAACCATCAGCTGTTCTGCTGTGCAGGGAGATTTAGATTAGTTAGGAAGCAGGAAATGGTTGGATTTCTTGCTTTCTAACTAATCTTTAGATCTTCGACTCAGCACAGCCGAATCTCCCTTAGGACTGAAGGTTTGTTTACAAGCAAATTCAGTGCAGACTCATGGCAAGCAAATTTGAGTGACTGAGCTAGCCGATGGCAGATAGATAGATCACTGAATGATTCTGTGAGCAACTCAATCTGCCTGCTTTGCCTGATTTTGGGTAAAAGTTACTCTTTTTTTATAAAAAAAATCAATATTAACATGCATAGTCTGTTGTGAGTTAATTTTGTGAGTTTGCTTGCAAGCAAATTTTATGTGACAGACTGAGCTAGCCAATGACAGATAGATAGATCTCTGAATGAATCTGTGATTCTGCGAGCAACTCAATCTGCCTATTTTGCCTAATTTTGGGTAAAATTGCTCTTTTTTATAAAATAATCAATATTTATATAAATATTTATAATATTTACATACAAGCCACACCCACAAATTAGGCCATGCCCACAGAACCGGTTAGTGGTCCCTGGGATCTAAAATTATGAATTTGGTGGTCCCTGAGGTCCAAAAGGTTGGCGACCCCTGATCTAGGTCATGCTTGTCCCAAAGGTGACAAGTCCAATTGCCTCTTGAAAAATCACCTTTGGGACTGATGAATTCAACGTTCAATTTCTTTATCAATGAACTTCCTCATATCTGCCATCATAATGAACTTCCTCATATCTGCCTGAAAGGCCACTTTATCTGACAATGTAATTAAAGTAACCTCAGCTACACTGACAAGGAAACCTCTAGCTTTCCCAAACTGGCCAGTAAATTAAGACCCTAAAATATCCAGCCTTATAGCCCTTAATCTTTTTTTTTTAAAAAAATCCTTGCTTTCCCATTGTTTAGGGTCCTTCTTTGTGGTAAAGCAGGCACCCAATGGGTCACAGCAATAAAATGGCAAGTTTTTCTCAATATTATACTCTTTCAAAAGTAGAGCATGGAGCTCTACTTCATTGCCTTCTTCAATTCCCTCCCAAATTTATAGATAAGGGATTGGGGATAGGTGGATGCTACAGCTCGTAGTCCATACTTGTTATTGTTGTAGTTGTTATTTCTTGCCAGGACACATGTATCCAGTAAGAAATTGTTATTCTCTCTATAATTTCCAACAGGAGTCAAGATTTACTCTTTATTCTAACTGGTAGAAATTATGATGCAGCATTTCATTTCCCTGCTAGGTATTCAAAGATTTGAGATCTGTGGTGTATATCCTTATTGACCAAACATGTTGTGTATTATGTTTTCCTCAGAACAGGAAAAGTAGCCAAAGATGAATTTGGTCTGAAATGAGGCAGAATTCTCTTCTCTTCCCAAAGGAATTTATTATGATGGTGTTTGGCTTTTTACAATATACTTCATACAGTTGTGATACAAGCATCCAGGGCTTTTCATGGCATTCTGCTTGTGAAAGTAGTTGTATTATGGTGACTATAGTGACAACATTATGAAAGGAAAGGTCATTCAGTTTTTCTATTTATAAAGAGATTTTTATTTACAATTATTTACATAATCTATGGGCATGAAATGTCTAGATTGTGAAAACTTTTATTTAAACATAAATTAGATCTGGGCTTAAGGAATTCTTAATAGTGCATTTTCACTCTGAACCACCATTTTGCAATTCCAATCTTCTCTTCATTTTCCACCCACCAAGTATTTCAATGAAAAGCACAGTAGCTTTCCATTCTTTGACTGAATTCTCAACCTCTAAATAACAAAGTATTTTTTTTACTAACCTGAACTAATGAACCATAAATCATTTAAACAATGCAAACCTAGTTTTGGAAAAAAGTGAAATCAATAGCAGCCCATGAGTTTCTAAAGTAGATTTTTCTGCATGATATTCTTTGGATCTCTTTAACATGTAACAGGCCAGAATCAGAGAGAGAGAGACAGAGAGGGAGGGAGGGAGAGCAATGAGATCACCAAACATATGATCATGTTCTAATAACAAAATAGGGCGATACTTCACAACAGGTTCTTTGAATATGTTTCTGAATATATTCTCATTATACTCACTTTTAACTTTGATGGATCAGTATGTCCATCGAACTGCTGTAATAGGCCCGGTCCCACTGCACTTACGGATGCAAAGAGGATGTAAAATGCTTAAAAAAAGCTTGCCATCCATTGGAAAATGCTATGCATCCATTGTGTACTCACTGCATACGTGTTTCATACGCTC
>BHFT01079730.1:0-11500 GCA_004320025.1 Laticauda laticaudata
TTCCCTCAGCCTATAGTTCAACACAGATCCACTCATGGTACACTGTGGCGGAACTACCAGTACCCAGGTGGTGAAGGACAGATCATCGATCTGCTTCACCAAACGCCTCGCAGAATTTCTCAGTGAACTGCTCCCTACCTTCTTCAGTCCAGGTCTGCTCTCCACCCCTGGTGATGTCCCTTGCCATTCCAAGGCTTCCACAGGCCTCACCGACCAGGGCTATCCGGTCTAACAGGAGGTCAGCAGACAGCAACAGCCCTTCCCAGTCCAGGCACAGGGCTGCAATCGGACGCACCGACGTTGCCACGGTGTTCCAGTGAGCCACCACGCCACCCACGCCAAGTTCCTCACCCAGCTGCACCCGACAGCCTACACTCTCTTCCTCCCCCCACAGCCAAGACCGGCCTCAGTACAATCTGTCGTCGGTACTAGGGCTTGACACGCATGGATGGAGGAAGGAGCTTCACATCACGGGGGGCTGAGCCAGGCTGTCTGAGAGCTTCCTCAACACACCATCACTGTTGTCCTCTCGGCCAGGCACCCAGTGGCACTTTCAGACCAGCACTCCAGCAGCCAGCGCACCTCCACAGCGACCTGCATCCTTCACCCCTGAGACTGGGCAACTCTGGAGTGAGCAGAGAAGAGTGGGCAGAGACTTGCGGTGGCTACGCTTTGTAGACTTTATTTGGACACTTGACTTGGGTCATTTTTCTTTTACAGCTTGTTATTTAAATAAAGTTACCTTTGCCTTCAAAACACTTGCTTCATTTATTTTTTTTCATATAAAGTCTTGGTGGAAACTTTAGAAATGGTTTTAAGCCTTTGCAATGCTTGTGGGATGGGGTAAGGATAGCAGTGGGATGGGCAGGGATACTTTGTGGGATGGGTAAGTGCTTGTGGGATGCGGTTAAGATACCTGTGGGATGGGAGGATACTTGTGGAATGGGGTATACTGCTGGGATGGGGTTGGATAGCAGTGGGATGGGCAGGGATACTGTGGGTTGGATTAAGATGCTGTGGGATGGGTTGAGGATGCTTGGGGATAGATAAACTCAGTGCAAGCATAGTGGGAATGTATGGGTCCAGCCTCCAGGTGCCAACACTATGGCCTATCATTATCAATAGCTGAATGGTAGTCATCTGATCGTCCACACATGTCAACATGACACACTCTTTAGATTAATGCCTCTGGTTCATCCTGGAGCGCTTCGCGAGTTTGGCAAAGACACAAGTGGAGCCTGCAATAATGAATCTCAGTTGTGATAATGGAAATGGGCTGAAGTCATCAAGCGCGTGATAGCCGTCCACTCATTAAGCATCTATATCCTGACTGTACTGTAGCAACTCCATCTGGCTGCAGCCTGTTGGGTGAGTTGCATGGGCAGTGTTTTTCGAGGGATGCGCTTGCGACGTGCTCTTTCTTCACAGTGAGGCGTCGATTCTGTGCGCACATAAATGGGACGATTGTGTTCTGACGTGTCTGTTCATGAGGTTCTCGCTCGCTTGTTGGCACTCCATTGTCACCCATTAACGGATGGCTACCTATTGGAGATCTCCATATGTGAACGTGTGTTGGCGACCGATACTCCAAGGAGCCCTGTTGCAACGACTTTGGGGTAGCGGTGTGGCAATGAGGATTGATCGAGGGATCGCCAAGCTTATCGTACGATGTCTCCTACTATGGTCTCTGGGCGCGCTGCTCTGCTATATGGCTGGTCCTGGAGGAGTAAGTATCCTATGGAACCTGTATGGCCAGGATCAAAGGCGTTCTCAACACCCGTTTCCTGGACATGCTGTTCATGTCTGAAAGATCCTCTCTCTCCACTGGTGAGCCGCAATCTGGGAGGCCGTAGGCATTATGATGGATAGGTCTTCTGAGGGAGAAGACTCATCCTCGCACAATGGACAACACGTAGGACTACAGTGCTATTTGCGTGTCATTGGGGCAGCGTGGGTCTGGATCTGGGAAGCCCATAGATAAGGTTTGTGTTCTAGTCCCATCTTGAGGTACTGGCGTTGTATATCTGGGCATTGATAGCTTACCCGTCACTGCGAGCATCTCACGATTGTAACATGACTTGTAGTCAGCCATCTGCACTCAATGTCGACACGAGGATGAGCGCTGAATGATGCACTTGCTCAGTTGAAATAAGTGGAGCCTCGACTTGGCTGGAGCTTTGCTCAGGCACGTGCTGCCATCTCACTCGGCTACCAACGCGTGTGTGGTAAGATTTATACTTTGGATACACTCGCCTTCTAGCACTCTTCTTCCATCAGCCTTCTCTCAGTGCAGCGGGCACCGGGGTAGGAGCTTTACATCCAGGTATTCCTCATCCGCTACGAAGGACTCGGCATTTAGCACACTTCTACTTGACCACATGCTCGTGGTGTTTTGGTGGGCACCCTGCCCAGCATACTAGCATGTCCGTCATGTGGACCTGAGGCCAAAGGTTCCTGGTCGCAGGTCAGTGGCCCTTTGACGCCCACAGAGTCAAGGCTGGGCCCAGAAGATTGTGCTCTAGCTTTAGGTCAACCTTCTGAGTGTCACCGCACGCTTCCAATTCAATTATATCAAGTTCAACATCATGCTGAGGCACTCCATCATAGAGAACTTCTGGATATGCACGTAGGGTTATCTGTGCACACTAGATAACCAATTCACATATGTTGGTACAATGCCTAACATCGGTGCTTTCTCTCCTTGAGTTGCATCTTCGGACACCAGACGCTATCATTGGGTGACACTACCTTTTCTTCCTGTAGTAGATTATGAAAGAGAATGTATGAATAAGGATAATCGCACTGAATATGGCAGAATGAATGGTGGCTACAAAAAGGATGTTGTATACGATCCACTGGCGGACAATGACTGGCATAGCTAGTGGTAGAGTGCGGCAAGGAGGCCAGAGAGAATATGGACTACAAGGAGGCTCCTGCACAGCAGGGTATAAGCTCGAGTACTGAAAGTGAGATCCGGTGAAGATTGCTTCTCCTTTTGATAGGCAACTCATTAGGTTCCGATCTCTGTTCCAAGCTATGTGTCCCTATTGCATCCTAGGCATCCTGTAGCAGCAGTCCGCTTAACACTATCTGTACGTCAGAGGTCGCCCTGGGCTGCGGAAATGTATTTTGTGCGTATTTAAATGCTTTTGTCATGTTGCGGTGAGAGGCTCTGCGATCGCGCTTTCGCATGCCCGTTTCTTACCGTCGCATGCTACTGCAATGGCTTCTGACGCTGCTCCACGCTTTCCGTGCGCGTTCCAGCTGTCCTCTTTGCCTGTTCCACTTTCTGCTGGAAGCGCGGGCATTAGAAGATTGGCGCGGGAATAGCGCAGACGCGAAAGGTGCCGTAGCAGATGTATGGGGCGCTGGTAATCAGATTGAATGGACAGGATGCAGATACGGATGTCTCACGCCAGTAATGGGCCGCTTTGCGCGATGCAGGACACCGCGGATGGCGTTGGATTAGCTTTTTCGCGCTTCACAAAGTTCTAGAGCTTGAGTCACTTCCAAATCACCAGTCTCCATGGGGTGTCAATGTTCCTTTTAGTGACGCTTTGACTATTGTTTGGTACTTTGTTATATGGTTTCGGTGCTTTTGTGTTCTTGTTTTGAGCTGGTAGGGGTGGATGAGCCATCAGTGAAGGCGGGTGCTGGGGTTAAGGATTGGAGGTGAAGATCCTGGTTCAGCTGGGAAAAGTGGATTGGGACAGGATGAGTCATAGAAGCAGCAGAGTCGTCGGGGCGGCTGGCATCATGGATGGTGTTTTTCTCGCGCGTAATTAACTCGGTGCCATTTTCACATTCGGGTTGAGTGTGACATGGTCTATATACGGTGTTGCTTGGCTCGTCACACGGAGGAATTGATGGCATTGATGGCTCCATTGTGCATACTCTGGATGTAAAGGGCATGTGCTTAGCTCAAAATTCGTGATGGCTTTCGTTAATATTGGAGTGCACTGTTGTCCAGCTGGTTATGCCTTGAGTATACAGCACCTGAAACCCTCAGAGCGCATATGAACGAGGAGTGGGTTAGGTGGATGAGAGACGGCTTATGCTCGAGATGGCTAACTTGCATTTCGTTAGCCGAGATTTTTGTACAGGGTGTAATGGGCAACAATTACACTGGTTGCGCAGAACGTTCGGCCTCTGGGAAGTTGTAAATTAGTTCACGGGCACTAGGATGCAGCGCGCGTTATGGCAAACTATATTTCTCACATCTGGATCTGGAGGGCTTTGTGAAGCAAGATCGGGATGGACTCCTGTGGCTCTTTAAAATCCAGATTGTGTGTACATACAGCTCAACATCTTCATAATAATTTTGATGAGTTTGTAAAAATATAATAGCAAAAATCCATTGTCTCGCGCTTGTTGTTTCAGTATTGCTAAACACACAGGAAAGAATATGCACAATGAAGCTCAAGATAGAAGATATTGTTAACAACAGTGACGGTTATTACTTCTGGTTGACATAGTGTGGAGGAAGGCTTGTAGTATTCCTGGATATGCAGACACTGTAAAATTGAATGGTGGGAAAGTTAACTGTGAGAGGGCATAGTAGTATGGAAGCTAAGAGCCAGATTGAGGATAGATACTTTCGCAATAGTTAGCTCCTTTGGTGATTTTCTCAGCTTTCGTTTAATTTCCATTTCTTTTTTTGATGAGGCTAGGGGTCATATCCATCTTGGTGTGCCACATGGCCACTTCTGAGGAAGTCGGAAAAGGAAGGCTCGAGTCCGGAACGGTCACTGTATTATACTTCCTTGCTTCCTTCTGACAATGCCAGGGCAAGAGCTGAGCATAGTGGCACGTCTGAGTGATTTGCCTCCTGTCTTGGCTCTCGCGTGTTTTATTTTCTTTATGTTGGAAAGGTGGCTTCGTGAATTGGGGACAAAGCGTGGGCAGGAGGTTGAGAGTAGCCACAAGATATAAGGAATGGACTGATTAGAGAGTTGTGAGACACATAAGGGCTAGTGTCTTGTTAATTCTACTTGACTGGCTTCAACAGGATTCAAAGCCCTATAGTTGGTCCGATGAAATGTCTTCCTCATCATAGCCTAGAGCATCGTGTTACATGGTGTTTAATTGAAAAGCTGTCCGCTGGTTTCTCCACATGGACTCTTTCCAACAAGACATCTGCTGAGAACGTGAGTTGACTCTCATGTTTAAGGTCATTGACGAGCTCTTGCAGAATGAGAATCATTCTTGCCAGCATTCATCCTGTTTCTCAGTCTAGATGCAGAGGAACAATGCAGCTGAATCAAGTTTTGAGCAGAGGTATAATTGTTGAGTACAAAAAGGGTAGCCATTAGCGCTTCTCAGACTTTAGTGATACGTGCGGTCACAGTGTTTTTCATCACGCCTTCTCTACTAAGAAGCTGCGTTTTAGACGCTGTGGATATGCAGAATATTTAGGCTCCTCTCCGAATCCTACTGGGTCCTCATTTTACCAACTCTTAGAGGATGCGAAGGCTGAGTCAACCTTGAGACCAGTAAGATATCAAATTCCCTGGAATAAGCAGTGAGTTAGCCCTGCATGTATGCATCTCTAACCACTGCCCAATGCGACAGTTCCTATGATAGTCAAATGGAGGATCTTCTCGATAGCGCAAGTGTATGACAGCAGGCTGCGTCTTCCTATGTGCACAGAAACTTTGATGGGAAATGTCTTTGAGAAGATACAGCCGATCTGTTGCTGCACTGTCCGTGATCCCAACTGTTCTGTCTGCCACTCGATATAGCATGAACCGCAACCAAGTGGCTGGAAGAGGAGGCTAGCCAAACTCTCGTAGAAAATGTGGGGTTTAAGCTACTGCAAAACTGCGCACGCTAACAGGTTGCAGCAGAGATCTCTGTCTTATGATCTCTGCAGATAGGCCTTTTTAAGCATCAGGTCTCTCTTCGAACAAGATCGCAACGGAACATTCCAGTGCTCTTCTCAACTGGTTAGTCGCAGGTTGTTCAGTACTGGCCCAGATGTGGACAAACGGCTATTGTGTGAGGGAAGACAGGACTGTATTGTCCCTTACCGGGGCACAGGAAAGGTTTTCTTGATTCACTTCATGTTCTCTCCTTTTCTCTTCATCGTGTACTTACTCGATCGCATCTGGCGATTTCACGCTAATAATTGTATGGGTGCTTTCCGCTTACTACCTCACTAATCTCACCTCCGCCCAATTGGGAGAGAGATGCAGCACTAGCTGGGAGGCCCTCGAAGATCTTTTGGTTTGGAGTGCATTCCCAACGAGTCATCACTCTCCAACAACTTCCACTTTTAGTGTACAAGGCGGGTCCAATACGGAAGCCAGCTCAAGAAAAGAAGAGCCTGCACTGTGGGAGGCTATGATGGCTCTATGGGTGTCTGGACTCGATAGTCACTCAGACTTGGCAAGTAAAGCCAGAAGCTATAAACGCAACAGCGTGGAATCAGCAACGCATTACATGATGCTATAGCTGGACTCAGGCCAGCATCTTGCGATAGCGTAAGCAGGCTCATCAGCACGCCCGCTGTCATGTCCATGTCCATGCGCAGTCGACTACCGGAGCTAGGCTACGCTCGGCGAAGTACTCACTGTGCTCAGCGGCTAAGCTGGTGTTGCTACCCGTCGGCACGCTCTGCCAAGTAACTGCGCCATTTTGCCATGGCAGCCAGCACCAAGAGCACATCCTTACAGAAGCCCAGTTTCCTCACTCGCATGGCCCTGATGCCTCAGACAAGGGACCAGACTTCAGAGCATTTCGCGATGCAGAACTTCATGACGACATAGATCGATCAGACTGGCTAGCTTATGACCGTCACTAGACTCCCTTCCCAGAACGTCGAGAGTCCCATCGCCCTAGAGTCATGCCAGCCAGTGGCCGCTCGAGGCATCCCGACTTCCGTCTGTGACATGTGGGCCAAGTGCACGCGGCAAACATGCATATTGTGACACTTGTTGAATGTTCGCAGCGCAATCCAGGTCTCAGGGATTCGTGATGGACAACCGAGTACAGCCTGAGCGCTGTGCATCGTGTAGCAGGTGACTCTCATTCATAACTCGCGCCGAAGGAGCAGGTTTCTGCAGAGTAAGCAGCCAGGAGAAGCACCACCTCTGGAGCATTTATGTTGCGAAGAACAGTACTCATGCAGAACACACAAAATAACCAGAAGAGCAGTCAACATGAATATAGACATCTATCACCTGGCACTTCTTCTAGTACCAGAGCTACTTGGCATATCAGCAGAAAGTAAAAGATTACGAACCTAGTCCCAGTTAGTACAGATTTTTTGATCACTATGCAAATGAAGCACTAATGCATTCAGCAAAGTAAATCGTTACAACAATTGTGCTGGGATTTTTGTTATAGAGAGCTAAGCTATCCAACGAAGCCATCGCCTCAAGTCTCAATCATCAGCTCTCCACCAAAGAAGAGAACGCAGATTAGAAGACCCGGAGAGGATGGAGCGCAAGAAAGAAGCAGGAAAGAGATGTCTTCTCCTGTAGCATACCTAGTACTGCCACAGCTCGAAAGCACAGAAGTGAAGGGCCAGGGGGTGGATGGTTGGCCGCCATGCTCCTATACTTGTGTCTCCTAGAGGTTGCAAAGCCATAGATTAAGGTTCTGCAGGGCATTTCTACTGTTCTTGCCCATGGTTGGGTGCGTTTGCTGGTTCCTGGCGCAGGCAGTAGGCTCGTTGGGACAGGAGGCAGGCTTGGCACGAAGAAAAGGACATTGGACAAGGACACGGCTAGGTTCATGGCCTAATCGTGATTCTATGGTGTACAGTTACTGGCGGGACAAGGAGGCTGTGCAAAGTGGAGCGACGTCTGGCCAGAGGAGGTGATGCAGACAGTTGTTCTAACAGAGTGCTGGCAGGGATTGCAGCGTTCTGCTAGGGAGGTGGCAGCAGGTCTTTTTTTGGTTATGTGTGCAGTGCTTGAGGCAGCAAGTCCAGCGCTATTGTCCAGAGCGTGGATGCACAGTAAGGTGCATGGTAATCAGTCAGGGAGCATGCGCAGTGGAATGCTAGAGCAGTACCCTGCGATATGAGCCTTCCAGTTCTAGGATCCTGCTATGGACCTCTCGCTGCGTTCTAGAACAATACAGTCTCGAGTTCATGCGCTGCCTCGAGATATCGCTGTGCTTATCCTAGCTCTCATAGCCACTGGCAGCGTCGGACAATACATTTCGGAGTGCTCCTGCATCCGTTCCTCCATTACGACCTCCACGCTTATGTACACAATCGGTGAACGGTGGGCCCAGCGGAATGCGCAGCCTGGGAGTCGTCGCTCTCATCCGTCCATCACGCCATAGGACTTCCGTTGAACGGATGGACTATATCCGCTTTAGTGGCCAGATGTGGGGAACAAGCTGACAAAAAAAAGATCAGCCTCCATGCTGGGTAGACGGCCTCCCAGTCACGGCAGGCACCTTCTGCAAGTTTCTGCCTGAGTCTGTGGTGCTCCAGGGTCGTCTAGAGAAAGTTATGCATCACCAATGTCTTTGAAAGAGTTGCCCCTCTGCTTGGATTCTCGAGGAGGCCACATTGAAGCACGAGAACTTGGAGATGTGCTAACATGAAGAGTGTCTTGCTGGAGTCCAGGTCCCCAAAAGAAGTACTTCCTGGCAGTGAAGTCTGGTCCGGCAGCGTAGGTCATTCCAGGTCCTCATCTGCAATATGATGTACTTTACAAACGGGATGCCAGCTGTGTTAGGCCACGACAGGAACAGGTGAACGGGCGGGTGTGGCGGTGCTGAAGCCTCTAGTGTTGTACAGGTAGGCCCTTAAGGGGCTCGTGTGAGCAGACAAAAATCAGTAAACTGCGCTGGGCTAGACAAACTTATTACTTGTGGTTCTTTAGAAACTTACATAGCCAAGTCCTGATGTACGTGGAGTCAGTTATTCCAAGTACAATGCTAAATAAACTTCCATTCTTGCAAAAAAAAAAAAAAAAAAAGACTGTTAGAAGCTCAAACTGAACACAAGGTATAAATGTTTAATATCTGTGCATAACACAGGCACTCTAAAGAGGGAGAGAGGATGAATTTAAACTATTGCAAAAATGGCCGACATTATTAGAGCATTGAGTGGCAAACCAAATTCTGATTCAGGCATTCAGGGGCTGCATCCGATTCACGTGCACACACATAACAAATATATGAGGGTGAAGGTTCATTCTCCGAACTTGTGGGTTGGTTTCCAAACATTTTGTTACCAGGCTAGGTAATATCTTTAGTGGAATTTAGGGGAACAAACAAATATATTCCCCACATTCAAACATATTCTATATTGTCTCTTGGGAATGTACAACTTTCATAACTAATCTTTCACTTGAAGGAAGAAAAAGACATAAATCTTATCTCACAAGAAAGCAATATAATGTATTTATAGTTACATGTTGCCCAACTCAAAAGTCCAGACTGTTTATACTAAGAGTTTAAATAGACAGTCAATATATCAAAATATAACAAAAATATATCCAAACGGGAACCCCCAATATAGGCTAAGTGGTGTCCCTGTCATCATAAAATCTCATAAAACATTCATAGTCAAATATCCATGCAGATCCAAAATAACTAAAGCTGCCAGGGGATTATTATGTTGGTGGATTCTAGCAATGGTGAAGTCATCTTTGAGTAAGGGGGTTGTTCTTCTGTTCTTTAAGAAGATGCTGGTCTACCCCCTACTCAAAAAAACACTATGGGATCCCACAATACTGCACAACTTTAGTTCAGTTTCTAGCCACCCCTTTGGTGGGAAGATGATTGAGAGTGATCAGGCAGCAGCTTCAGAGACACTGGGAGAAATGGCTTATCTGGACCCATTTCATTTAGATTCAGGCCTGGGTATGGGACAGAAATACATTACTCATGCTTTTGATGGTCTTATGGGAGCAGGATGGGGTTATGCATCTATCCTTGCTTTGCTTGACTTCTCAGTGGTTTTTGTTCCCAATGACCACAGTAAGCTTTGGAATTGGCTCCAGGAATTGGACTGGTGACTCTTTTCTCTGGGGCTAACTCTGGTTGGTGGTAATTGAAAAGGAGAGATCCTGCCCTCAGCCCCTAGTTTGTGGGTCCCATAGGATTCGATGCTCTCCCCTCTCCTATTCAACATCAACATGATGTTAGTGTTCCAGGGAAAATCCATTCCTGTCAGTAACTCCAAGATACACATCATCTGAATATCATCATTCATTGCCATGCCATCACATATCAAGATTGGCAAGACTGAGAATCTCTCTGTTTGAGGGTTTGGGGCTCAGCTTCTATCTGGATGAGGTTGCACTGGCATAAACTTGTTTACAGACTCATGTCCAGATCATCTCCTGAATGGGCTACTGTAATGTGTTCTACATGTGGCCTTTGAAGAGTATCAAGAAGCTTCAGCTGGTGCAAAATGCAGTGGCATGGGTAAGTTACCTGTATCCCTAAATTATGTTGGTTTTGACCTTGAAAGCCCTTCACAGCAAGGGGCTGCATTATTTGAGGCACTGCCTCCATCTGATTACATCGGCTCATCACATCAGGTCTGGCAAAAGAGATGTGTTGCAGGTCTTATCTGTGAAAGATTTTCAACTGGCAGGACGCAGAAGATGGACCTTTTCTGTCATGGCACCAATCCTGTGAAACATTGTTTATCCTCTTTTCCTCCAGATGATTGGTCACATTTTTGATGTCCTTCCAGAAGTCCTTTTAACCATGCTATTTAAATGTGTCAGAGGTTCTGGGGATCTCAGGAAAATAGTTATTTGGTGAAATTCCTGCATTATTTTTAGCATCAGTTCTCTCCACTACTGTCTTAATAGCTATAATGTTCTTATCTTTTAATTGTAGTTTTTAACATTTAATCTTTATGATGGCTTTTATTGATTTTATTTATGATGGTTTCATTTTACTGTGAGATGCGTGGTGATATACATGTGATAAATAACCCACTGAAACCCATTGAAACAGTGGCTTTTCTGAAGTTTTGCCAAAAACTGAAGGCAGGTTGCCATATGCTTTGTGATTGTTATGATATGTACAGAATAACCCTTGAGTAACAAGGATATGCACATGGAAATGTTTATGAGAGTAATTATGAATANTACCAGTTGCCTTTGTCATTTACAGTAAACAAAGATATCAAAGTATAATCACAACAGAGAACCTGAGATAGCAACAGAATGTCAGAGATACAGAATGTCAGAGAAAACAAGCCATGATCTCTAGCTCCTTCTTATGGCAATCTGCAATACAATCGACCAATCAGAACATAGTACAAATCAATACAGTAACTTTGTCTTAAAGCTACAAACATACATTGTTGGTTTATATATTGCCAACCCAACTAATTGGTGGAGAGATTCCTAACAGTGATAGGCTATACAGGTGACTCTGGGGATTTGCTCGGCTCGGGATTGTGGTATTCTGTTCCCTAATGCTTACCACTGGAAGTACTAAAGGCCCGGTCCCACTGGCCGACGGACACAAAACATATGCATAAAGGACACAGCGGATGAGCAAAATTTCGGGG
>BHFT01079735.1:0-15355 GCA_004320025.1 Laticauda laticaudata
CTGTATATGTCACGGATGTACATCGTACGCGGCGGAATGTTCATCCGTTCACAAAGTTTTGTGCAGCTCAAAACCTCTTGTGCAGATGAAATTGCAGTGGATGGATGCTCGACGGATAGAGCGTATGAAACACATATGCAATGAGTACACAACGGATGCATACCGTTTTCCAACGGATGGCAAGCTTTTTTTAACGAATTACATCCTCTTTGCATCTGTAAGTGCAGTGGGACCGGGCCTTGAGGAGAAACTTCCGAACAGTGAGGACAGTTAACCAATGGAACAGTTTTGCCTTCAGAAGTTGTGGGTGCTTCATCACTGGAGATTTTTAAAAGACTGGACAACCACCTATCTGAAATGGTATATTGTCTCCTGGTTAAGCAGGGGCTGGACTTGAAGACCTCCAAGGTGCCTTCCAGCTCTGATTGATTGAAGTCAACATTAAAGTGACATAGGATAAATGATTCCAGCTATTCCATTGTCAACTGAGTAAATAATATTACTAATACTAATCTTGATTTTATGTGGATTATATGGATATGTTTAGCATTTACTGCTAACCAAGAGTGAGAGGTTTTCTCATAAAACATGCCCCAAACAGCAATCACTGCCATTTGTGCCTCCAATTTGTCTCTAACTGGTCTTCTAACCATCTTGGCAATGGTTATCCAATAATCATTTTCCACTTATATTTTCCAATAAAGTGCAAATAGGTTGTGTGAACAGTGTATGGTGCCAACAACACTCCTTGTCCGTAACTTGAATACTTTATAGATAGAAGAAGGCTGATATATAAAAGTCCTATCTATTGCTCTTTCCTCAATTGCACGTAGTCTTTGATTTATAACAATTCATTTAGTGACCATTCAGTTACAATGGTACTGAAAGAAGTGACTTAAGACCATTTTTCACACTGTTGTAGCATCCCCATGGTCATGTGATCAAAATTCAGTTGCTTAGCAACATGTCACGTAAAGTTAATGGGAAAGACAAATTCATTTAATGACTACATGATTTAACAACTGCAGTGAGTCATATAAACTTGGCAAAAAAGGTGATAAAGTAAGGCCAAACTCATTTAACATCTGTCTTGCCTAGCAACAGAAATTTTGGATTCAGTTGTGATCATAAGTTGAGACTTACCTATCTTCTTTTCTGTATTTTTCCTTCAATAGTAGTGCTTTCTATAAGTCGTGTCTTATAAAATTCATTTAAATTCTTATAAAAGATTTAGTGACCCCCTTTTTATTTCTGGTACAAATGTATATATCAACACGATTTCCTGTATAAAATTTCTTTAGATTGTTTGAGAAACCTTTCACAAACTTCATAAGAAGATATAAGACAAAAATGGGAAAGCTTCAACATTAATAAAATGTTGAAAGGGTGAGATGTGACTCACCGGACCTATCCTCCCCTTTTCTGTACTTCCATTACCTGATATTTATTTTAATAATTTATATAAGTTCATACCTTTCACTCCCTGCCAAGTCTTTCCCCCAGAATTCAAGAATCTCCATTGCAAAGCAAATGCCTAGTAGCCCATGGAAACTTTTTCCTTATTAAAACTTTTAGAACTTTGGGTGGATGAGGTTCTTTCAGAAATCGAAGCATGGAAGGAAGGAGGCCTTAACCTATTTTAAATGAAGATCACTCCAGAGCTATCTGTACCAGTGTTTCAGTGCTAATCAAAAAGGAACCCAGACAGGGGTGCCCTTGCTTTTATTTTTATTGTGAATTTAAAAATGACATAAGAATGATTTCTTTGTATATAATTCAAATAGACAAAAGCAGAGGAAGTTTACAGAATGAAAAAAGAAGATTGCTTCCAGGAGGGGAAAAAGACACCTCAGAAAATTAATTTCAGCATGATGTCACCACTGCTATTATAAAACCACAAGAAGTTCAGACTGCAGGAAATATGTGGTGCAATGCTAGCCATATTTACTCAGATGTTCCACTAAATTCAAGTAAACTCACTCCTGAATCAATGAAATGTATTTCTGTTCTTGTGGATGGAAGCTCTGTAGCACGGATGTCAAACTCGCCGCATTACGTTGCTGTCACGTGACATTTTGCAAGGTTTTTCCATTCGTGGAGCTGGGGTGGACGTGGCCTGCATGTGACGCATCTGGTCCGTGGATGCGAATTTGACAGCCCTGGGCTCTATAGGTTCTCCTTGACTTATGACCAGATTTGGGACCAAAATTTCTGTTGCTAAGCAAGGTGGTGGTTAAAGGAATTGCAATCATTTTTTTTAACTTGCTTTGCCACCGTCTTTAAGTGAATCACTGCAATTATTAAGCAAACCATGGTTCTTAAGTGAGTTTGGCTTCTCTCTTTTTTTGTTGGAAGCCAACCAAGAAGGTTTTACAAATGGTGATCACATGACCCCAGGATGCTGCAACTGTTGTGTTGGTTGCTAAATTTTGATCATGTGATCCTGGGGGTACTGCGACAGTCATCAATGTGAGAACCGATAAGTCACCTTTTTCAGAACCCTTGTTACATATTATGTCAAAACACCATATTATTCTCCAAAGGCAGCATTCCACTTCCTGATGGTCCTGGCTCCATCTCTGCATCACACGCAGGCTCCTCATCTGAGTCCTCGCTCTCTGAGACCTCAGCCGTCCGCATCTGCTGTCGGCGAACCACAACAGTATGTCTTGGCTCAAAAAGGGAAGTCTGGGGGAGACATGATGGCACTCTTCTAATACTTGAAAGTCTGTCACAGGGAAAAGGTGGAGAAAGGTGGCCCAATCGCAGAGCAGAATAGAGAACTGGTTTGGTCTCCTCTGCTCATCACTCCTACTCGTTCGCCAGAACCGGGCCGAACCGGTTGAATACCACCATTGATCCTAGTTGTAGAATAAACTAGCCAGACTAGTGCATTCTATATGTCACAATGTACTTTCAATGATGTTTATGCAAAAGCTCACACTATAAGGGCAAGTTTCCTTTGCTTGTACAAATAGGAAGGGAGGAACAGGCACATGCTGGAAAATAAGAATCCATGAAGGCATAAGTAACAAAAGCATTTCAACCTTGAATGAAAAGAATCCTGAAACGATAAGGAGTGAAATAAGAAAATTGTAGAATTTTTCTTCCTTGGTCCTTCTTTCCTTAGGAAGGCAGATGAAACAAAAACTGTCAGGTTCAACCAGGAAGCCAAGTAGCCTGTGGGCCATTCCCCCAGGATCCTGACATGTTCCAAACGAAGTTACTTTCCAAATTGCAGCTCGACTTCTGCCCTAACAATCCATGCGACATGATTAGTCAGCAAGATTCCAGCTCCGCACAACGTCCTCTCCAGCATAATGTCAACATGACTTATTCACCAATTTGAAGTTATTAATTATTTTGGACAGGTTCCTATAGTGCTGAAGTGGTTATTTTGTCCTGCTGTGGACTTGAGCATCCCACCAGACTTCATGTTGAGAAAGCTAAAAGTTAGCCTACCAACATTTAACATAATTGTTCACGGGTATAATATTACACCTTTGAAGTAGACTGTAAAACAAGCTTTCTGGGATTTGATCCCATTGTCCATGCAAAGACCTGCTGGAGAGGCCGTAGGTTGAAAAAGTCAGGATAGTTGCCACAACCACAGGATTGATACTCCACCCCTTCATGGGCAGTATGTCAGGATTCCAGCAGTTACCCCCATTTAAATCATGAGTCTTGAGCAAATTTCCAAAACTTCAAAAGGATTTATTGGGAGTTAACATGTCCGGCACTGCCTGGGTATAGCCAACTCTGAGACACATAATTCATTGTCACCCTTGGTTTCCCCCCCCCCACCGGGTGTATCGTAATTCATATTCTCCAATGGGACACATTCATAGCCAAGAGTNCCCCCCCTCCCTTTCTGTTGGCAACTCTAAAAAGACCATAGAAATATTTTATGAGTTGACACAGTGAAATCCCACACATCTGGAGGATTCTTTTGAACTCTGCAGGTCCAGATTGGCAATCTCTAGTTTCCTCATTTCCTCCACCAAAAACCCCAGGGAGTTTTACTAGAATGTGCATTCAAACGAATACAGGTAGTCCGTGACTTACAACAGTTCATTTAGTGACTATTCAAAGTTACAACGGCACTGAAAAAAAGTGACAGGACCATTTTACACACTTATGACCATTGCAGCATCCACCTGGTCATGGGATTTCCTTTTGAATGACTGACAACTGGTTCATCTTTATGATGGGTGCATTGTCCCAGGATTATGTGATCCCCTTTTGCAACTTTCTGACAAGCAAAGTCAATGGGGAACCCAGATTCACTTAACGACTGTGTTACTAAATTAACCACTGCAGTGATTCACTTAACAAATGTTGGGGGGGAGGAGTTGTAAAACTGGGGCAAAACTCACTTAGCAAACTTCTCAGTTAGCAACATAAATTTTGGGCACAATTGTGGTTACATGTCAAGGAATACCTGTAATGCTTACAGGATCATAATGGCAGGAATTTAGACTTTCTATGCAGTGGTGGGATTCAATTTTTTTTTAGTACTGGTTCTGTGGGCATGGCTTGGTGGGCATGGCTTGGTGGGCATGGTAGGGGAAGGACACTATAAAATCTCTAGTCAGAGGTGGTATTTGCCGATTCTCCGAACTACTCAAAATTTCCACTACCGGTTCTCCAGAACTGGTCAGAACCTATTGAATACCACCTCTGTTTCTATGGTTTATGCACTTAAAGAAAGGCAGGAAGCCTTTTACATAAATGTCAGGTTATAAAGTTAGGTTACAGGGCAAAAAAGTAGGAGGAGGAAGTACGTTTCAACCACCCATGAAGAAGCCAAATATAACAAAAGAAAAATCTATGGAGGTTCTCACCACGATCAAATACAAGCAGACATCTCCTTTATGGGAAGTCTCCCAGAAAGAAATAATACAATGATACAAAGCCTTCAGAGAAGATAACTGGATTACTGTGAGATGCAACAGATGCCCTGAGGAACCAAAGAGAGCCTGGAAAAATTCACCTTTGATTCCAAGTCATTTATCCTGACTAAGACCGGTTGTCTTATTCATCCACATTCCAACACAGGAAGATCATCACCTGCAACAACAGTCCTAGGGGGAAAAATCCATCCCATGAATTGGGCTAGAAATATCCAAACTGGATTGCTTTCAAGTTAACCATTTCCAAAGAGGATCTGCTTAGTATGTGCATATTAAGAGACCCAGGCATAAACCCATGAATATGTTTTTCTGCTTCAAACTACAGATGTGAGGATTGCTATCTTTTTAAAATAAAAGACTTTCCAGAATCTATTTTAATTTTTAATATATGCAAGTAATTTCCGCAAAGCAAGCAATGGATTAAAGATTATTCCCAGTGCGGAGAAGCTTTGATGTAAGTTAGCATTTTAAACAAGGGCACATCCACACAAACACTCATTCTCCGGCCTTCAGAGCAGTGGCAGGATTCAAAAATTTTTACTACCGGTTCTGCGGGCGTGGCAGGGGAAGGATATCGTAAAATCTCCAGTCAGAGGTGGTATGTGCCGGTTCTCCAAACTACTCAAAATTTCCGCTACTGGTTCTCCAGAACAGGTCACACCTTTGCTTCAGAGGCTCTCAAGAACATTCTGATGTGGCACAATCAACTTTCTAAATTATGGAATCCACAGAGTCAAAGAGTTGTCATCGGTTCAGAGAATAAAGCCAATCTGGCAAGACAAACGTTTCTTTTTCCCCCCTCAATTTTGCTATTCTTTCTAGCCACAAAAATAGATTATGTCTCAGTATGAAATAAAAGCCAAGGGTCTTAGGCAGATATAAAGAGCTAACCTTTTCTTTAGTTGTGCTAAACAAATATCTCTGAATCATCAATGATAGAAAGGAACGTAGAACCTTACATTCTTCTCACATGGATAGGAATGTTTTATTTTTCAGGAGCAATTTAAATGTCAAAAATTAACAGACATCTCTGAGGGGACTATGACAATTTTGCCATGACCAACTTACTTCAGGACAAAAGCTACACTAATATTTAAAGAAGCAATGGAATAGAATCATTAAAGAAAGGATGCAAAAGGAGGGACAGAATGAAATGCCAATGGCAAAAATTAAAATACTTTTTAAATTTACTTTAAATATTTAAATAGAATTGTTAAATTGTTCCGCAATGCATTGTCCCATGATGAGTTGGCCATGGCAAGTTGCCCTGCAGCAGGTTGCCCATGGTGAGTTAGCCATGGAGAGTTGCCTATGGTGAGTTTCCCATGGCGAGTTGGCTATAATGAGTTGCCCATGGCGGGTTGGCCATAATGAGTTGGCCATGGTGAGTTGGCCATGGTAAGTTGGTCATGGTGAGATGACCATAGTGAGTTGGCCACGGTGCGTTGCCCATGGCAAGTTGGTTATGGTGAGTTGCCCATGGCAAGTTGGCCCATTCCATCTCTGGAGGCCGAGCTAATTCAGTTTTACTCTGTCGATTGGTCAAACCAGACTAAGATGATGTGTGTGGGTATTTTTGTAGGCACATTTGCTGTTTTTGCAAAACCCATCAACCCTGATTTTGCTGTTTGTGAGTTGTGCTCTGGTTTTTAAAGCAGTCTTTTTCAAACTTGACAACTTTTAAGGTGTGTGGACTTCAACACCCAGAATTCCCCAGCCAATTGAAAGCTGCATATCTTAAAGTTGTCAAGTTTGAAAAACACTGGTGTAAAAAAATGTGTGAATTCTGTAAATGTGACATACCCAAATTTATAAATCGTGTTTTATAATAGGCCCTAAACCAGATCATTGCCTTTCAGAGCTTTAATATAACCTCTTCTTTCCATGGATTTAATTTAATGAATTTCAAGTTCAGAAGTCCTTATTTTGGTTTTAAATAGTAAGGTGTTTTTGGTGGTGTGCTGGCAACTCATTCTTTTCCCATTCTTCTTAGGCTTACAGCCTTATATATCAAATGTTATAAAAGTGGGTATACTTAATAATACATTGAACAATATTTCTCCCATGAAAAAGCTGCCAGATGTTTCATGCTGTCTGATTTTATTAGCCGGCTACAGAAAGAAGTATACACGTTCTCCCTTTTAAAAAAAAAGAGTTCATTTTCTCTCTGGTCACATTTCCCCAGCCTTCTCCAAGTAGAGTTGATAGTCCTGGTAGTAATTTTAAAAATTACCACCATCATTAAAAGCCAGAAAAATTTTCAAACCTGGAAAGTTTAACTTTATTTTGGCTTGGAGAGCAGAGTCAAGCTTTAAATTGTCACCAGTCTGATCAACAGGAAAAGGAGTTCCATAACAACATCAGAGATCTATTATGAGAATATGAATGAAGAACTTGGGAAAGATATGGAAACCAAGCCCTACAAAGAACGGTTAAAAGACCTAGATATATTTTAGTCTGTTGAAGAGAAGTTGAGAAAGGACATGGTAGCTGTTTTCAAATATCTGAAATATCTAACATGTTATAGAAGACACAGATTTCTTTGCTCCAGAAAGTACAGGTACTTTCTGTAGTACCTATCCTTTCTGGATTTGCTCCAGAAAGTATAGGTAATCCTCGACTTCAAGATCACAACTGGGACCAGAACTTCCATTGCTAAGCAAGGCAGTTATGAAGTGCTCAATTTTACAACCTTTTTGCCACAGTGAAGTGAATTCTTTCAGTTGCTAAGTCAGCAGTGGGATCCTACTTGTTCCACTACAGGTGATTGCACACCCGCCCACCTAACGCCTGCATGCAGCTTTCTCCACACCAGCTGAGGCCTGCCGCAGCATCAATCAGCTGAGAGGATAAAGAAGAGAAAAGCGCAGGGGCGGGCAAGAAGGCCAGTCCTGTGCTTTCCTCTTCTTTCTCCTCTCAGCTGATCATTGGAGGCTTTTTTTTACTACCGGTTTGGGTGAACCGATCTGAACCAGTAGCATGCCACCACTGTGCTAAGAGAATCATGCAGTTAAGCAAATTTACTTTCCTCTATTACCTCTCTTGTTGGAAGTTGGCTGGGAAAGTCTCAAATAATGATCACCCCATTGTAAATACATGTTGGTTGCCAAGCACCCAAATTTTGATCATGTGACTGCGGGGATGCTGCAACAGTCATAAGTGCAAAGATCCGTGGTAAGTCACTTTTTTCAAGGGATAACTTTAAATAGTCATTAAATGAATAGTTGTAAATCAAGGACTATATCTAAGACTAGCACTAATGGAGTGAAACTTCAAGGATAAAGGTAGAGATTAGACCTTAGGAAGAACCTCTTGACATCAAGAGTTGCCAATCAATGCAATAGGTTACTACATGTTCCTTCCTGTTCACTGAAAATTTTCAAGCAATAGTTGGCTGAAGAATTCTTAGAGTTAAAGTCCACAAGTCTTAAAGTAGCCAAGTTTGGAGACCTGTGGTAAGTGAATCTTGCAGAGTGCTGTGAATTGGACATGATGACCCAAATTCAGGTTCCTTCTAAATCTATGGTTCGTTTGGAGTTAAATTAAAGGATTGGGGAACCTATCATCCTAATCAGTTGGATCTTTGGATTGGGCTTATGGGAGTTGGTTTTCCTCAATATATAGAATAGAATTTTTCATTGGCCAAGTGTGATTGGATAAACAAGGAATTTGTCTTCTATGCATAAGTTCTCAGTATAGATAAAAGCTATAAGTGATAAATCATGATCATAGTCCTCATAAAAATACATTCATCATAAATCATAAAATACAACAATGATAGGATACCAAATAAGCATTCAACATAAATTATGCTTGAAAACTAAATAAAAAAATATAAATCATAAAGATACAAGCAACAAAGTTATAGTCATAAGTAGAAAAGGAGATAGGTAATAGGAAAGATGAGAAGAAGAATAGTAATATAGCCTTACTAAATAGTTTGACAGTGTTGTGGTAATTAGTTGTTTAGCAGAGTGATGACATGGGGGGGGGAACCATCTTTGTGTCTAGTTGTTCTGGTGTGCAGTGCTCTATAGTGTCATTTTGAGGGTAGAAGTTGAAGCAATTTATGTTCAGGATGTGAGGGGTCTGTAGATATTTTCACAGCCCTCTTTTTGACTCATGCAGTACACATGTGCTCAGGACCGTTAATGAAGTATCATTAAACTCCCTGTGCAGAGAGAATGTAACACAGATTCACAAAAATTTCCAATCCCAATTTTTTAAAAAAAAAATGAGATATGCAAGCTTTTGGCCTCAGTGGACCAAATGAGTTAAGTTCTGACTACTGGCATCACTAACTGAGCACATTCACAAAACCTGCTAGACTATACTCACAATCAGGTAGATTTTCAAACTAAAATGCAAAAACCTGGTACCAATTTCAGTTCCAGTCTCTGTGCTTGGAGCTAAATTTTCCCCAGCGTCCTCATTTTTTCAAAGAACTCCTTTGCAAGCCCACCAGCCTACAATCAAGCAGAGGCTGCGAATCAGCAACATTTTGCAATTACATCTGTAGCCAACCTCATTTTCTTGAAAAACTAATAGTTGTTGCACATAAACTAGCCAGACAAAAACACAGAACCAAACTTGGACTCTGACTTATGCCAAAGGCCTCTGAGCCACGTTCAGTCAAGACGGTAAAAGTAGCAAGCAAAATGGTCGGGGAGTTATGAAAGTTGCTGTTATCCAGTCTGGTTGCTGTTATCATAATTCCCAATCATGACCTCTTAACCTTACTTCAGAATTCATGATAACTCCTCATGTGGCATGTAGTTGCCACTCTGTTGCACAAATGTCTGATATAAATAACTGCATAATACCAAATATAAACCTCTGTGGAGCTGCACTTGTTTGGAAGAAACCCCCCTCTTAAACACAGGAGAACGAGTCAAGTCAAATGCACAATTAAAAAAGGTGGAAAAAAAAAACCTTCCTGGTTTTAACTTTACTAGGTCTTATCCTAGAGCAAGTAGTAAACAATTTGAAAGGTATTTATTTATTTGCTTCAATAAAGGGAGAAAGAAGAAAAATGCATTTGGAGTCCTGCTCCAAATGAAAGCAACATTTCAGAACATCAATATAGCAAGCAATAATTACAGCCGCAGCTTAACTGATCACAGAAACGAATAGTCTACAAATGCCATCCTTGCAGCTACTGGGTATTTCAAATGAAATAGAAAAATGCTACTATCCTTCCTTTTTTCCTAGTTCTTAAGCCCATGTCACAGTGAACCAACGGATGCAAAGAGGATGTAAAACGGACAAAAAACCTTGCCATCCGTTCGTCTTGCCACATTTCCCCGTCTCTGTACCCAAAAACGCAGAAGTGGTAACTTCCGACTGCTCCGTTTTGCTTCCTCTCTATCCGTCCAGCATATCCGTTTATTGACGTTTTCATCTGCCCAAAGTTTGGGCTGCCCAAATCTGTTTGCGCGGAAAATGTATCCAGTTCGTTCGTTCCTGCATCTGCTACGCATCCGTTAGCATCCGTTACGCATCCGCTACCTCCGTTAGGCATCCGTTACGCATCCTTATTCGCTAGGCGTCCCGCTAGGCCTCCGTGCAACTACCACACCCGACGCAGGAGGAAGCGCGACAATGGATGGAGAACGGATGCAGAACGGATGCTAGCAGAAACAAAGCGTTTAAAACGGAAAAATGTTCGCAGAGGGGACCTATTCGGTATAAGGATGTTCAGATGTTAGAGGATGCCTAGAGGATGCGACAGGCACCCATACTGCCTAAAAAAGGGGGAGCAACACATCTGCATCTACCTTTCAGCAACAGCAGCCCAGTGGTGCAGACCTGCAGCCTTCATCTGGCTCTTCCTCTTCACAGCATCCAGTCATCCACCCATAGGATTGTAACAAAGTCCTTTCAGCAGACCACCATCGTTCATGCAACATGCAAGCCATCTGCAGGCATCTGTGAACTCTACTGCGACGAAGAAAGGAGCACCCCAAAAAGAGTCTGGATCCGAAGATGGATCGGGAGAAGAAGCAGAGTAGGACTGTACAACAACTGATGGTGGAGCTCAGGAACGGAGACACTCGGGCGTTCCAGAACTCATGAGGATGCCTCCACCCATGTTTGACGAGTTGTGCAGCGCCTGAACACCCAGGTTGCCAAGCAAACACAGCTTCCGCCCAGCCTGGAATCTGGCTCAAGGTGGCACTCACTCTGTGCCACTGGACTCAGGACCACCTACAGTAGCATGCAGTACGGCTGAGGGTGCGCACCCAACACCATCAGCATTGTGGTCAAAGGTGGTGGCAGGCCATCATCGAAGAATACAAGGAGAGCTCCTCCAGTGCCCTCCACTGAAGAAGGCTGAAGAAAGTTGCAGAGCAGTGTATCAGAAGTGAACTTCCACACACGTAGACCAGAGATGGAAGCATGTGGCCTGCAAAGCTCCAGCCAAGCGTGTCCACTTATTTTCAATTACACAGGGCTTCTTCAGCATCATCCTCTTCGCCACTGGTCACGATGCTGACTACAAGTTCATGTACATCGATGCTTCAGCAACAGCTCATCTTCAGATGCCCAGGATACAACGCTAGTCACCTCAAGAAGAGTTGGAAGGCAACCTCATCGTGGGCTTCCCAGATCCGAAACCCCTGCCCACGACACACAAGAATGTGCCCTACTTCATCGTGGGATGACGCCTTCTCCTCAGAACCTACCTCATGAAGCCCTACACTTCAGACTCCTCACCTGTGAAAGGGAGATCTTCAACTACAGCTGTCTCAGGAGCAAAGCGGGTGGTGGAGAACGCCTTTGGCATCCTGGCCAAAAGGTTCCAGGTACTTCCTCCCCACCATGCAGCATTGCCAGAGACCGTGGAGGAGGATCGTTGGAAGCTTGCTCATCCTGCACAATCTCATGCGCACCCGCTACCCAGTCTTCGCAGAACAGGCTCGTAGGCCTCCAGCAAGGCAATGGGGACATGGAGCCTGGCGAATGAGAGGAGGCGAACATGACCGTAGATGCTTACATGCTCACGAGGATGTGGCAAGCGCCTAACAGAAAGCTCACATTGACAGCGGGAAGCAAGCAATCAACCTACCCTGAGACACTGTGCCAACCGTCCCCAGCTGGGAGGCAGCTGATGTGGCAAGAGCAGAGATGGTAGATGGCTTAATGGATTGCTTCTTCCGCCTGTGTCTCTATGCACAACAGGATGATCGACATTCGGGGCCATGTATGTTTGGGTTGGCCGATACAACTGAACAGTGGCGTAGTTATCATATCCACACTGCATACCTAACACATACCAGCAGCTAACCCATCCACAGGTATCCTAACCCATTCCCAAAGCTATCTCTACTCATCCCGCAAGCATGCAAAGGCTTAAACATGTGTCTAAAAGGTTCGCAGCATAGAACTTATTAAAAAAAAAAATTGAAGGCAAGTGTGTGAATTCAGTCAGAATAGACTTATTGAACAAAAGCTATAGAACACACAAAATGAGTCTCTGGCACTCCTCTTGGTCGCCTCATCAGTCTTCAGGGGCTGAAGGCCTGCAGTGGTGCTGCGAACGTTGGCTGAGTGCTGGAAAGACGGAGTGGGCCGTGTGTCAGCGAGGCTCCTCCAAACAGAACACAGCAGAAGACCCAGCCCGCCGATAGAGTCAAGCACCGTGACTGCAGAAAGCCCCAGGAGGAGCAACCAAAGTTAGGGCCAGGTAGGCGGCCGTGTGACGTGCTAGCCCCTGTCCCTCTATGCCAAAGGGCTAGCGCAGCAGAATGGCTGAGGCTATTGCTGTGCTTCCGATCTGCAATATTGCTTGTGGGTTGGCTGGCCTCGTTCAGGCGACGGCGGCCCACGGGAACCAAGGCGGCCAGAGAAGGCGGCAGGAGGAAGGCGTGGCACCAAGGGTCTGGCAGGCAGAGCAGACACGCAAGGGCTGCAGCCAGACTGGCAGGCAAGGGCACGGCACCAAGGCTGGCAATGGGAAAGCTTGCAACCAAAGGCTCGCAGGGAGCAAGGGCACCAGGCTGGCAGTCAAGGCTGCCAGGCAGCATACTACCCGCATATCCCTGGCAGTCTCCAAGGCCTGAGCGCAGGGCACAGGACATCGAAACCCAAAGCCTCGGCTAACTAACCAAGCTGGCAAGATGCCACCGCAGATCCATATCTAGGATACATCCACTATCGGAAGGCACGCTCATCATCAGCTCAGCCTACATGACCAGTCCTCCATATCATCCAGATCGCATCAATCACCAGACCACGCATCCGACGCTACAGGCTCGCAGCAGCGCGTGGCAGAGGTCGTCACGAGGCTGCAGGCTAAGGCTGGCAGGGAGGGCTGTGCCAGGCTGGCAGGCAGACATGCAGGCAGCGCAGGCAAGGCAGCCCATCCGTTCTGCAGCGGGTCCGGTTCCTTCTGAATTGGCGAGTGTGCGTTGCGCAGGCTGCGTGGGTTCCGTGCTATATCCCGGGGCTGACGAAATGCATCCCCCTGCATGCGCAATAACGCCAGGCAATCCGTTGAGCTTCCGCGATCTGTCGCATCCGCGTGTCGGAGTGCCGCGGTGCATCCGCTCTGCATTCCGCTGTATCGTTTTTCGCGTCCGCTTCAGCACTCACCCTCGCGTCTGTCAACTCTGACCTCACTACCATCTACCCCAGTGACTCATACACTAACATCTCACTCTCCTCTCAGCTCGAACCTGTACTACCGCTCACCATCATCATCACCTACTCGCGCATCAGCTCCGGCGCATCTCACTGCCAAGCTCGACTGAGATATCGCCGATCTCCGAGACTCTCACATCCTAATAAGCTAGTCATATATGCCGCACGTCTTCTATCCCGCCCTGCGTGCACTCCCCGCGGTCCAGTGTGTATCCGCTCCGTTATGCAAATTTTGCCCCTTTTCGAAGAGCGGATAAACAACAAAGATTGGAACATTTTGCTCATCCGCTGTGTCCTTTTTGCATCCGTTGGGCAGTGTGACATGGGCTTTACTGTCTTGGATCTTCAACTCACTTTGTTGTTCCTTGTGTATACACTGAGAGCTTTTGCACCGGAGACAAATTCCTTGTACTTCTAACCAAACTTGGCCAATAAATAATTATGTTCTGTTCTGTTCTATTCTATTCTATTACATTCCACTCCACTCCACTCCACTCTGTGAAAATTGTGAGCAAGGAAAGCAAACTATGACCACTTGCAAATTAATATATCTTGACTCTAAAGAAGTATGCATTAGTATAATGTATGTTGTTTTAAAAAAAGATGAATTGTAAATTAGAAGTCTCTGGCTTAAGATGGCACTAATACCATAATCCTTGATGTTGTTACCTGAAAATCTCATTGAACACATTAGTTACGTTCATGCCAGTGGGGTTAGTCACTGGTTAAATGAATAAAAAATTACTTAATGAATCCATTTGCTTTTATATGCACCACAGAGAAAACTGTACCCTAATATGATTTATATTAATGATGAGTTCTGAATTCACTCTGTATTTTATTGAATCGTTAAATTGTTCACCTCTAGCAGTTGTAGTGACAGCAGCTCGTCTGGATGGTTTTTAAAAGGACTGACTATGCTGGATCATGCAGAATTAGTCTATAAATGTAGACAAATAGGAATGGCTGGAATCATAAACAGCGAGCCTTAAATAAGAAGTAAAAAACTGAAAGAGACGAGTAGGTGTCTTGCCTTGCAATAGAGCAATATTTCTCAATCGTGGAAGGTTTAAGATATATGGATTTGCTGGTTGGGGAATTCTGGAAGCTGAAGTCCACATGCCTTAAAGTTCCCAAGGTTGAGGAGAACTACAAAAGAGGCTTGGAAGCTTTCCATATTCAGGAAGTGTTGGGTCATTTCCCCATTAACTTCTGACAGACTTTTCTACTTCAGCCCTTTTTATTCCAAAATAAAGAGAGGATATGCATCACCTCAGCGATGGTGGGATGGTACTGTGAAGATGAAATATAGAATGACAGACAGGGAAACTGACTTCATTCATAATGCTCATTCATAACATACTCAATGCAAACATTTTTAGTAGGTCAGATCGAAAAACTGTTCTGCCCTTCCTATTTCTCTGAACTCACCCAGTCAGGCAGACAGCGGAGGTTCCTTCTTCATGTTAAGCCATGGTTTACTTTACTGTGATTTTTTAAAAAATCACAATTGGCAGGGTTTGCAGAAGAGATTAAGCTACAAACAAACAATCCTGTGAAGTTAGAACACAGCATGAACCAGATTGTGCTGACTTATCTCTGCAGTATATACCACAGAAACATACTAGGTAGTCCTTGACTTTTGACAGGTTACTAAGCAATCATTCAAAGTTATGGCAAAAAAAAAAAAAACCAAGACAGCTACTTTTGACCCAGTTTTTGGTTCTAAAGGCCCTGTCACACTGCCCAACGGATGCAAAACGTTTGTAAAAAGGACACAGCGGACGAGAAAAATGTTC
>BHFT01079749.1:0-28778 GCA_004320025.1 Laticauda laticaudata
TGACAGGTACAGAATTTGATAGGACAGTCCCAATTTTGACCATTTGTTGTCTGTTTGACAGGAATGCTTCTATCCAGATATGCGGTTGTCCAGAGATACCATAAGATTTTAGTTTTAGGAGTAATTTGTCATGTTCCACTGAATCAAAGGTTTTACAGAAGTCTATGTAGATTGCGTCTATTGTTTTGCCCTGATCGAGTTGTGTAGTCCATATGTTTTTACATTATATGACACATATGACACATAGAAACAACACAGACTAGTTTTGATGTATACATGTACATGGTGAAAATTATAGATAAAAAGAAGAAAAAAAACAGAATTGAAGAAAACAATGGGAAAAAAAGATGATGAAAAATCTCACATACAAGATGAGTAGGCCAGATTTTTGAGCATCATACAACTGAATTAAGTTGACTAATTTTACAGTAACATTAACTTTGTTTTGCATAGTTGAAATGTCATTTTAAAAGTACTTATAATTGTTAAAATCAAGGTAATATGCAAATATCCTTGACATCAATCAGCACAATGTGAATCATAAATCACATTGAAAAAAATATAAAAATGTTTGTCTTAAATCTAAAAACACCTTTCCTAAAAATCATCAAAGGCTATATATATTAGAGCAGTAATATATGTGATATATATTATGATAAAATATATCATTTTATATGTGAAATAGCCAATGTATATCCAATGGTGCTTAGAATTCTAAACTAGAGGTGGTATTCAGCAGGTTCTGACCAGTTCTGGAGAACTGGTAGTGGAAATTTTGAGTAGTTTGGAGAACCGGCAAATACCACCTCTGACTAGCCCTGCCTCCATCTCTTCTCTGCCTCCGAGTCCCAGCTGATTGGCTGGGTCTTCTTTGGTTGCCCTGCATAGGAGAACGGAGCTGGAAGCAGGTTAGTGGGGTGGGGAGGGAATGGGGATTTTGCAGTATTTTTCCCCCAGGAGTGGGGTGGAAATGGAGAATTTACAGTGTCATTCCCCTGCCACATCCACCAAGCCACGCCCACCAAGTCACATCACGCCCACCAAGCCATACCATGTCCACCAAGCTATGCTTGCAGAACCAGTAATGAATTTTTTTAAATCCCACCAAATGGCAAAAGAATAACAAAATAACAAAGTTGGAAGGGACCTTGAAAATCTTCTAGTCTAGCCGCCTGCTCAGCAAGCAACCCTATAGTATTTGACTTAAGGCTTAATAGTTGTCCAAACTCACCTTAAAAACTGCTAATATTGAAGAACACGTAACTTCTGGAGGCAAGTCGTTCCACTAGTTAATTATTCTCACTGCAAGGAAGTTTCTCCTTAGTTCTAGGAGACAACTTTTCAAGAAGACAAAATGCAAAGAATTGTACAATGGAGTATGAAATATTCTCTTACTTATTGTTGGAATAATATGCGTCTCTGTGTGTTTTTTTTAATTGTTCTTGTGTGCAAGTGTGTGTGTGTATGTGTATGTGTGTGTGTGTGTGTCAATAAGGCCAACAGGAAATTAAAAATTCACAAGGCATCTTTGTTGCAAAGCAGCTGACATTGTCTGGGATTTAATCTGAGCTAAACACCATAAAAATGCCTTCAATAATAATAAAATAGAAAAATATGAAATGGAATCTTATGTGGAAAAGTAAGTGGGTGAAAAATAATATGGTATCATGAGAAATAATTTATAAATCAAAATCAACCTTGGAAAATGACAGAGAGAGGGAGCTCACAGATATGACATTTAAATATCTGTGGGAGGAAATAAAATAGAAGCTTAGAAAGAGAAGACATAAATAACCAGTATCTCTGAAAATTACCAGACAAAAATATTCTTCCTTCTGACTCCTGAATCTATTTCTCTTTAAAATCATATAAAATGACTTGGAAGTAATTTAAAAGGGGTCTTTATGGCAAGTATCTTTTAGCCATACAGATTCTTTATGGTCTATATTTTGTGAGCCTCATTTCCACATAACCATTAACAAAAGAAAAAAAAAACAGGGTAGCAAAACTTTAACATTAATTCTTGAGGACCACTGTTCTTTAAGAATATTTTATTCATCTTCTTAGGGTCAAGGATGCTGAGCAAGGCCCACCTTGTTCACTAGAACAATATACAGATCATCACAAGATTGATATCCTATAGGCCAGCATGGAAAATATCTATCCTTTCCTTCCTTCCTTCCTTCCTTCCTTCCTTCCTTCCTTCCTTCCTTCCTTCCTTCCTTCCTTCCCTCCTTCCTTCCTTGATTTGATTTGTCAATCACTTACAAGATAATAGGTATAAGTATAAACATGAGTAAGAATACAGGAAATAGGTATGAATAAATGGGGACAATAGGACAGGAACGGTAGGCACGATGATGCACTTATGTACGCCCCTTACAGACCTCTTAGGAATGGGGTGAGGTCAATAGTAGACAGTTTGATGTTAAAGGAGTGGGGGTTAGAGGATGTAATTACAGAGTCAGGTAGTGCATTCCAGGCATTGACAACTGTGTTGCTGAAGTCACATTTTCTGCAATTAAGTTTAGAGTGGTTTACATTGAGTTTGTATCTGTTTGTGCTTTGTATTGTTGCGGTTGAAGCTGAAGTAGTCATTAACTGGTAGGACATTGTAGCAGATTATTTTGTGTACTACGCTTGTGTACTACGTCCAACTGTAGGCAGATCAAGGTGATTTAAGCCCCAAATTTTAAGCCTGATGATATAGGGTATTCTGTTGCGAGCAGAGGTGTGTAGTACTCTTAAACATTTACCCAGTTTAACCCTCAGAATGCCTGGCGAGAGGAAGGGTCCAAGGTTACCTTCTTGTGCTCTGATCGTTCGTGATCTCTCTACCAAGCCACCAGGTTTTACCTGCTTGTTCTGTCAGGGATGAAATTGAACAGAATCAGGTGTGATATTGGAAGAAGTGCCTCTGCCCTGTATCAGTGGGGTTGGAAAGTTTCCCCTTGTTGTGATTGTGGTACTGATATGCAAAGAAGTAAATATATTGTAAAAAATCTCCCTAATGTGTCTTCGCTAGTTCCTTAGAAGATCTGCACAAAACAACGCCACCTGACAAGTCACCTGGATAGCTGAATTCAATATTTCATCAATTATAGGCCTCTGCCATACCCCCATAGAAGTTTCTATATAATTACATGCAGGGCTGGGCTGCTGGGGTTCGCAGGGGTTCACAGGGGTTCAGGGGAGCTCCTAGCTAAGATTCTGTGCAGATTCTGTGGAAAATCCCACTCCTGGAAAATCTCTAGCTGGGCACACACACCCTACCCCTCCCCTCCCAGGAGTCCTCACATGGTCTGTTTTGGATGCAGGTAAGTGCAGGGTGTGCATGGAGGCTTTGGAATGGTGAAAAATGGGCCTCCCAGAAGTTCAGGAAGGCCAGAAATGGGCCCATTTCCAACTTCCAAGAGAGCCTCTGGAGCCCGGGGAGGCCATTTTCGCCCTCCTGGTGGCCCGAGGAAAGTCTCCAGAGCCCAGGGAGGACAAAAACAACCCCCACCATGGCCACGCCCACCCAGTAACCAGGCAGATAACTTATTTTTAAATTTTAATTATGAGAATTCAACACAATATATCCAATTTATCCTTGTTATACATGTATACATTTTACTTCATTATTTATAACCTCCTTATTTAATATATTAATTACTAATTAATCTAATCATAACTACTAATATTTCAACCTTGTCTTCTGCTGATAACTATTGATAAAATTTATTCCATGTTTTGTAATATTTAGACTCTCCTTTGTCTTTTATTTCTAAAGTTAACTTATCTGATTTTGCACATGTCATAATTTTTCTTATTATTTCTGTTTCTGGAGGTATGATTTCATTTTTCCAGTATTGTGCATATATTATTCTATCCACTGTTAATACATGTACTATTAAATATATTATTTCCTTCTTAATTTTTTCTGATATTATTCCAAGAAAAAAAAAATTCAGTTTAAATGGAATACACTCTCCCACCATTTGTTCTATCCATGTTTGAATCAGTCTCCAATATTTTTTTGCAGCATTGCAAGTCCACTACATGTGAAAAAATGTGCCTGGTACACCTTTACACTTCGAACAATTTTGATATATATTTTTAAATTTTAGAAAGCCTTGCTGGAGGAAGATGTCACCTGAACAAATAATTTCCTCAATACTGTTCAACTATTACAAAGTCTGCACTATATTACTGTTAATCTTCTCATCACTCCTTATCACCCATCCCCTCCCACTTGTGACTGTATGACTGTTACTTTGTTGCTTGTATCCTTACAATTTATATTGACTGTTTCCTAGTATGATTTGATTGTTGATTGTACCCTAAATCAAGTGTTTACCTTATGATTATTGATGAATGTATCTTTTTCTTTTATGTATACTGAGAGTATTTGCACCAAGACAAATTCCTTGTGTGTCCAACCAGACTTGGCCAATAAAGAATTCTATTCTATTCTAAAACATAAAGATTTTCTTTATAAGCCATAGCCAATGTTATTTTCTTATTTGTGATCCAAAGTTTTTGCCATTTCTTTTGCTGAAATTTTTGAAGCCCATCCCTGATTACATGGATCATGTGCATATATTTATTTCTCTTCTGGTGTATTCTCATATACGCTAAACAAAATGGATTTGTTTATTCTTCATATAAAGTAGAGTTCCCTTCAAGGTGACTCCCATGTTCACAATAATCCTGAAGGGATTCTTTCGTGGCATATTTTTGTTTTTCTATGTCCAGATCTATACTTATATTTTTGTGGTTTCTTAGTTGCTTCCATTCACATTGTAATGTAATCCAACCTTGTTTAGCTTTTTGAGATCAGCCAAGGTCAAGTTAAGTCCCTACTTTGAGACATAGTCAAATCTCCCTCAATTCATATCTAACTTTTGGGTAAACCTATGTATGGTGCCTACTTAGTTCCAGTACATAATTGTTTGTTATTGTCTTCTTTGATGTTCTTTCCTAACTTCATAGTTTAACTCTGGGATTTCCTAATGTTCTTGAATCCTAGTTATTCATTTAAATGAAGCCTGGTTAGCTAAGTTCTGCCTACTATCTCTAATAACAGCTGTGTTTAGTAGCTATTAAGAGGAAAAAATGAGTACTCTCTGTAGAAGAAATAGCAGCTGTGTTTAGTAGATATTAGTGGAGGAAAAAAAATCTTGCATCTCTCTGTAGAAGGAACAATTCTTAAGAAACTTTGGATGCTACATATAAAGGTAAAAAATATTTGAATTGATTTCAAATTTGAATTGATTTCAAATATTGGTGACTTCATTTTGATGTCTATGTGTTTCGTGGGCAAATGATTTCCTATTACATTCTGCCAGGGTGTTCTTATAAGTAGATATTATCAACAAGCTTGGAACTGAGTTATTTGTAAAAATAATAAAGGCAGGATACAAACAAACAAATTCGTATTTGTCCATCTAACGTGGCTTACACCAACTTGGGCCAAATGATAAAGTCATCTAAGATGTGTGGCAGCAGCCAAAAAAGCTAATACAATCCTGGGTTGTGTAAACAGAGGCATAGATCACATGTAGTACCACTTTATAAAACCTTAGTAAGGCCACACCTGGGATACTGCATCCAGTTTTGGACACCACACTAGAAAAAAAGATGCTAAGACTTTGGAAAAAGTTTAGAGACGAGCAATCAAGATGATCAAAGGCCTGGAGACTAAAATATAATGAAGAACTATTGCAGGATTTGGGTTTGGCTAGTCTAGAGAAAAGAACTAGGAGTGACATGACAGCCATATTTCAATATCTGAGAGAAGAGGGCTTCAAATTATTTTCCAAAGCACCAGAGGGAAGGACAAGAAACAATAGTTGGAAACTAATCAAAGAGAGAAGAAACCTGGAAAGAAAGAGAAACTTCTTAGCAGTTAGAACAATGAAACAGTGAACAACTTGCCTTCAAAAGTTGGAGGTTTTTAAGAAGATGCTGGACAAGCCACGAACTGGACAAGTCTGAAATGATATAGGCTCTCCTGTTTGAGCAGGGGCCTGGACTAGAAGACCTCCAAGGTCCCTTCCAGCTCTATTCTATTCTATCAGCTAGGTGCCATTTCATTTGTTGAAGGCAAATATTTATTTGTTAGGAATGTAAGTCACCTAACAGCTATTTGGCTTGGACAGTATATAAACCAGGGTAGACATTTTAATACTGTATCTTTAAGAGAATACTAAATCTGTAAAAGGGTGTGGTTTCTCAAACAGCCATAAGATGGAGCAAGAAACCTGGGTTGTCTTAGTCTTAGTCTCAGAAGAGAGTGTGTTTCTCAATGAGTCTCTGTTTCCTTTTGTTGGAGACAAAATTCTTCTAATTGACTACTATTCCTGGATTTGATGCAAGTCTGATACTGAACTGTTTTTGACACTGGACTTTGTTATTGGATTATCCCTGGATTGAAAACTGACTGATCTAACCTGTGACTGACTTTGGACTGCCTATTTTGAACTTTGCTTAAACTTTCTGGAAGTAAAAACCTACATTTACTGTATAGTGTATCTGTGTGCTGTGTGCGTATTATTCAAACACTACTCTCAAATATGTCTCCCTGTATGCGCTCATTCTCCTAACAAGGAATTACCTCAACATCACACAAATAAATTGTTGGGATGGGCATGTTGCAAGGGTTGGAGACAACTAATATTGTCTGTTATTTCTGGTTGTGACTTCATTCTCTTTCAATAATTCTCTGTTTCAACAACGGAAGGAAGCTTTTTTCCCATAATGTAAGCTTGCCAGCTGCAAATACAGTTTACAGTTATTTAAAGAATTGGAATCATATCAGGAACAGCATAAAATGCCCACTTTTCACAATCGAGGATAGATCATACATAAAAGATGGAACACACACATGATCTGTTTGTGATGAGAATACATGTATTATGTTTTGTGCCACCAAGTGTCTGACTGAGGATATAGAGCCTTTTAATATGTTTTTACTTTGCTCTTCTAAGCTGTCCTGAAAATTTTAGGATATCCAGAAAGAGAAATATCATATCTTGAAAGTTGAAAAGGAAGAAAAATATTGAATATGTATCATTAGCTGTTTAGCAAATAATGATGTTATAATAACATCACAGAGGTTTGAGCACTATCGCACTTTAATTTCAAATCCAATTTTGTTCTAATCTTGAAAATAATGTCATTGGGACTGTGGCTAGAATATTTTAGTTATATGAATAAATTACATACAATTTATTTATATAACTAAAATGTGTATTTTATATATACATTTATCTCTCTCATTGGCTAATTGTTAGTGTATGTCTAATTAGTTTTCTTATTATATATCATTCCTTTATCCTTTTCCCATCTTTAGGTATTTAAACATTTATCTGTAACCTAGCCTAATAATAGTACCCTTTTAATCTAAAATTGTGGGTTTTTTTTTTAAATTGATAGTAGTATTTGATAAATTTTAGCCTAATCGATTCCTGAAAGAAAAGTCACTTTACACTTGTAAAATGACCTTTAATTTCATACCATAAAGATTCATTCCTCTTGTTATTTATTTAGTTTCTCTTCTGGGAGAGAGGATGAGAAACTAAATATGTAAGCATTCTTTTGCCAAATCCTACTCATAACTAAATCTTCAAGGATCAAAGGAAAAGAGAATTATGAATGATATTCTAAACTACAAATCATCACCCCCAATCCCTCAAGACAGCATTTTTATCTAAAGATGAAAGTGTTAAAGCTTGCCCCAAAGGTGTTTTATATTTTTTCAAAAGGCAACTGGACATTGTTTTTCCTTGAAGACTTTTCACTTCTTATCCAAGAAGCTTATTCAGTTCAGACTGAATGGTGGAGAATGGAAGGATTTATATTCTTTGCAGTTATCTGGTTGTTAGCACTCTTCCTGAGACTCACTGAGGGCACTTGGAGGTTTTTTTCTGTGCCCTGAATAGTGCAAATGGATGTGGAACCGTCTTGGAACTGTTGAAAGGACTGTGTTCCAAGAAGGCTTCACACCCCTTTGACTATTCAGATGACCGTGAGGGCCAATGGTAGGAATCAATTTTTTTTACTACCAGTTATGTGGGCATGGTTTGGTGGGCATGTCAGGGGAAGGATACTGTAAAATCTCTATTCCTTCCGCACTCCTGGGGGAAGGTTACTGCAAAATCCCATTCCCTCCCCACCTCACTAACCTGCTTTCTAGCTTCATTCTCCTGTGCAGGGCAACAAAAGAAGACCCAGATGATCAGCTGGGACTCAGGAGGCAGAAAATAGATGGGGGCAGGGCCAGTCAGAGGTGCTATTTGCCAGTTCTCAATTTCCACTACCGGTTCTTCAGAACCTGCTGAATACCACCTCTGCTGAGGGCACAGAGGGGCCAGTGACTCTCAGGAAGAATGCTATCAACCAGATGACTACAAAGAATATAAGTCCTTCCATCCTTCACCATTCTGTCAGAAATGAAGAAACTTCTCAGATGAGAAGTGAAATGTCTTCAAGGAAAAACAAAATCCAGTTGCCTTTTGAAAAAAAAAAAAACAGCTTTGGGACAGTCATGATCTGGATGACTGAGAATCTTCATAGATGTGCTAAAGCTTGCTTCCCATTGCTTGAAGTCAGGGAGATGAAAATTTAAAGTGAGGTGTAAATTAAAGCAGTTAGCTCAGTTTAATCTCCTAATATAAACTAGAGTTGTTTATATTATATTGCAAGGAACTGGGGCATCTTGTTGAGAATGCTTTCTTCTCCTTCTCCCTCTACTTCTCCCTATCCTTTTCCTTCTCCTCCTTCTCTTTCCCCTTCATCAATGAACATATCAAAATCTAACACCATAGAACAGAGGCATAATTCTTCTCACTAATAGTGCTTTTCATTGAAAAAGGCACTTTGTTGGCACAGTGGTTAGAATGCAGTATTGCAGGCTAACTCTGCTCACTGCCAGGAGTTCAGTTCTGATGGGCTTTAGGTTAACTCAGCCTTCCATTTTTCCAGGGTTGGTAAAATGAATACCCAGATTGTTGGGGCCAATGTGCTGACATTGTAAACCACCTGGAGAGTGTTGTAAAACAGTGGTCCCCAGCCATTTTTGTACCAGGGACCGGTTTCACAATTATTTATTCTACCATGGACTGGTACCTGAGTAATGTGAAACTCCACCACCATCAGGACGGCTCTTCATTCGAAGCTGCCCCCCCCCTTCGTCAAAACTAAGGCGCGAGGATTCCTTTAGCACCCAAACACCGCTTTCCAACCGAAAACCCAGAAGCACTTTCCAACCAAAAATCTGGAAACAACCGAAAACCTGGAAGCGCCGTTGAAACAAGATGGTGGCACCCAAGCTTTGTGGCCTGGTACAAAATGATCCATGGACCGGTACCGGTCTGGGGACCAGTGGTTGGGGACCCCTGCTGTAAAACACTGTGGAATGGTATATGAATAAGTGCTACTGCTGTTGCTGTTGCTATTGCTACTTATACAAATAATCTGGACATCATCTGTTGAATGTGAGGGAAAGGTAAAAGTAATAGCTCCAATGACTGAATGTTCTCACACCTCCCTCTTTTTCATGGGTTAAATTATGCAACATCATCAGTTTTCCCAATTAACAGCACCCAGAAAATTCAGTTTTTTCCCCTGGTAAGGTTTTGGAACAAACAATGCAGCCATGTTTGAGGTTTAACAACCATATCTGTCCTATAAAAGCCAGATTCTTGTGTATGAGTAGCAATAATAAACTTTTCTGTGCCTTGAACTCAACAATGCTTCTGGTTATTTGCACCTGGCATTAATCTGGTCAACTAATAGCCAAGGATAAATTGAGGCTTAATGGTATTCATGGTAGGCTTGACTTAGGTTTCTTGTGGGAGATTCCAAACTGATGACAAGTTTAATCCTGCCCTCTCTAAACCCTGCCCTCTCTTAACCTGCTCTTCTTTTACAAGGATACCTTGACTATACTTTATCCTAAATATTACTAGTCCTAAATATTATTCAGCCATGATGGAATCTTTGTTACTTCTCTCTTCAAATTGTCTGTATCTTAGGGCAACCTGATAACTGTTTCCTTCCATGATGTCTCCATTCCAGTTTTGCCTTTTCTTCTTTCCAGCCACTCTCCTTTTACTAAAACTCTATTTCTGTCTCTTTCCAAAATCTTATTCATGTTTTTTTTTTGCAAACTGGCTAGGTTTTATTGGTTCTCTGGTGAAAGAATGACAGCTCTTTAATGAGCTCCTGATCTTTTTATTTACTTTATTTCTAACTTTAATCAAGTACAGCAGACCCAATCCTTTTTCTGGTTTTATTTAATTCCTTATCTCCCTTTTTATTTTTATTTATTTTCAATTTTTTAACTTACTCATTAGAATATTCTGCCAGTATTGTAGAGTTTTGTACATACGTTCAAACTAATTGAGGGTGAAAAGCTGAACAGGAACAAAAAGAATCTGAAAAGAAAGGTCAAAGGGAAGAATAAACATGAGATTCAGCAGAGAACAAATCCCAAACAAGACAAGATTGCAATAACGTCTAAGCAGCCAAAGACAAAGGACTTATTCTGGCTTAAGGACCTTGCATGTAAGTCTGCCTCTCCTTCTCAGTGTCTCCTTATAACCTCAATTAACAATTCTTACCCCTCATTAGACAGAGAACTGGATAATTTCCTTCTTCTGAAGATGAGGCTGTAATGGAAGGTAGAGGGGAAACTTGTTTATATTAGGAATAATTCAAATTGAGATTTGGATTTGGTTGCTAAGAATTGTCTTATAAGAACTCAAACAGCCTTTAAATGTTGTATTAAATAAGCTCTGGCCAACAATCAAAATGCAGATGAATTAAAAACTTTCATGGAGAATCACAACTCCAAATCAACTCTAGAAACAAATATCCACAAATTATTTGATGAACTTCTGAAGGTCTTGTTTGATGAAAAGAAGGACTAGGGATGACATGATAGCAGTGTTTCAATATTTGAGGGAGTCGAGCTATTCTCCAAAGCTCTAGGAGGCAGGACAAGTATCAATGGATGGAAACCAATCAAGGAGAGAACCAATCTTGAACTAAGTAGAATTGAACAGATTTTTTTTTTAAATAAAGTTTTATTTGGGTTTTCACACATACAAAATACAAGAAAGACATCTTTTTTGAAAATAGCATGGTCCCGGGTTGAACTTCTTTATACAGACACAAAACTCAATTTAATGCTCCTTTTTGTATCTATTTCCATATCTTAATACTATTTTACATTTTCTATATAGTTTTTCCCCTCTTTTGATTTTCTCGATTTTAATTTGATGATCTCATTTCAATTCAAAATCATATTTATACTTTTGTCTGTTTCTGTTTCAATTTCGTATTATCTTTTCTCATTAAACAAGCTTTCTCCTGTAGTTACTAATTGGAGTATGACACCTTTATATGTTTTAATTACATCCATTCAACTCTTATTTAAACTTTCAAAATATACCTTAAGGTTATGACCTTCAATATAATACATAATTACAAAACTTCCAATCGAATTCTGCTTGGTACATTCTTATAATACACACTAAATTCTTAAAAAAAAAAAGATTGTAAATATATGTAATTGTAAACCTTCATTCCGTTCCAGTTCAGTTCTATCATTAATAATCATTAAAATCTTAACATCTTAAACACATCTTTTCGATTAAATATCATACTTCCTTAAAAACACATATAATCTCCATAATTAATTTTTTCCCTTATTTCTCTTCACATATGTTTTATAAATCATTAAATATACCTTTTTTTACATTTATTATTGACAAGCATCCCACTGAATTACGATAGCTATTTTATCAGACATTTTAATCATACAGTTTCATATTTTCTAAAATTATTTTCTGCTTCTAAATATGACCATACTATCTTATGTACCTTTGCAGAATCCCTTTTTCCATTAAATTTTCACCCATTATATCTAAATAGGCTGTTTCTCTATATTTTGTTTCTGTCCTTTATGACTTCTTTTCCCTTTCTTTCTTTCCTCTCATCTTCTCCCTCCCCTTTTTACCCCCTTGTCTCTTTATTTTCTAATTCTCTCTCTTCTGCATTTCCCTCTTCTGTTGCTTTCTGATTTTATTATTTATTTTTCATTCTATTTTTTGGGGGGGAGTTGTTTTTCCCAATCTTAAACTTTCCATTCTCTTTTCCCCCTTTCCTTCCCCCCCGCATCTAAGATTACTTGTTCATTAAAGATGACTTCTTCTTTGTCACAATCTTATTGTTCTGCAGGCATTTCTTCTTGTTTCTCATAATTCCAAATCTCCATTTCTAAAAACTGAAATATGAAGCCAAAAACCTCTCCTTCTTGTGCATCTTCTTTGTACTTTTTAAGTTCCATTTTCAGTTCCTCTAAAAATGGAGCCATTTTAAACAGTTTTAAACAACCATCCGATTAATTTTCATCATTCAAAATGATAGCCAAGAATCCAGAAATCATCAAGTAATCCAGATAGTCCCAAATTATATCTTCTTATTTCTTTTTCGACTTTTTCTCTTCGCTGGGGTTTTTGTTGCAATATTTCAGTTAGAATGTATCTTTTGGAAGTCTTATTGAGATTTTGCTGTAAGTTCTTTTTTAATTGCAGGCAGTCTCCTCCCTTCCAGATTCCTGCCCTTTTATTCTTTCCTCTCTCCTTTCCTGTTTTCAAAAACTTTTTAATTATCCAGAAATCTTTATTATCCCTTTGACTTTTTATTTTCAGCATTGAATGCCTATTGATGTCAAAGTGGATTTTTTTTCCAATTTCTTACTTAAGTCTCTTAGCTGTCAGTATATGGAAAAGGAGAAAAAAAACCCAAATCTTTTTCCCTTTTCTCTCTCCTTCGCAGCTTAAAAATCTTCTTAGAGAACAATGTTATTGTTTTTTAAAGCAGTTTCAATTCCAAGGGTACCTATTTGTTGCTTTTGCTGTTTGACCCTGTCCAACCAAAACTTTCTCCTCTTATCTTCCTCCTGCACATTCTTTTCTAGTCGAGTTCTTCCTTTGTGGTCGCCATTTCTGACCACTGCTGCAACCGCCTTCAAGGAAAGAGAGTAATGGCCAGCTGGGGAGGAGAGATGTGGCTCTCCTCAACCTGGAAGGCAGTCTCCCCTCTCTTCACCACCTCTATGGGGTGGCTTAGCCCAGAAGCCACCAGCTTGGGGGCTCCAGCGGCGAGCACGGAAGCCTCGCAGAAATGAGGTTTCAGTCTGTCGCTGAAGAAACTCAATCCAAAACCCATAATTGAATAGAATTTTTATTGGCCAAGTGTGATTGGACACTCAAGGAATTTGTCTTGGTGCAAATGCTCTCAGTGTACATAAAAGGAAAGATACATTTCGTCAAGAGTCAAGAATCATAAGGTACAACACTTAATAATAGTTCATAGGGTACAAAGCAATCAAATCTAATAGGAAACAGTCAATAAAAATTCATTAAGATACAAGCAAAACAAGGTTACAGTCAATTCAGTCACAAGTGGCGAGGAGAGGATGATAAGGAGTGGATGAGAAGATTAATAAGTAATAGCACTGCACACTTTGTAAATAGTTGGACCAGTGTTGAGGGAGAATTATTTGTTTAGCAGGAGAGATGGTGGGATAGAAACAACCCTCGCTCCTTCGTGTCTAATTGTTCATGGTGTGTTCAGTGGCTCTGTTATGTTGTTTTAGCAGGTAGGAGTTAAAACAGTTTATGTCTGGGATGTGAAGGCGTTCTGTAAATATTTTCACACCTGCTCTTTTTGACCTATGCAGTATACAGGTCCTTGATTGAAACAGGTTCGTGGATAGTAATTGTTTTTTCTGCCAGTCCTAATTATCTTGAAGTCTGTGTCTTTCCTGTTGGGCCTGCAGAACCAAACTAGACAGTTATAGAGGTGCAGATGATAGACTCAATAATTCCTCTGTAGAAGTGGATCAGCAGCTCCTTGGGCAGTTTGAGCTTTCTGAATTGGTGCAGAAAGAACATTCTTTGTTCTGCTTTTTTGATGACATTTTTGATATTATAAATTTGAAGGTCTCTACTGTTAACACTGTTTTGTCTAGTATTGTAAGAGGTGGTAGTATGGCAGGGTTTCTCCTATAGTCTACCACCATTTCTATGGTTTTGAGTGTATTCAGTTCCAGATTGTTCTGGTTGCACCATGAGGCAAGTTGTACAACCTCCCGTCTATATGCAGGTTCATCATTGTTTTGAATGAGACCAATCACCATTGTATCATCTGCAAACTTCAGTATTTTAATAGATGGATTGTTTGAGATCTAGTTATTTGTATATAGGGAGAAGAGAAGTGGAGAAAGCACACAGCCTTGGGGGGCGGGGATTGTGCTAATTGTACAGATATTGGATGTGATTCTGCCTAGCTTCACCTACTGATTCTTGTCTGCCATTGTGAACAATTAATGTAGAAGAGGCTGGAAAATGATTTGTCTGGCATGATATAAGATTTTCTGATTGAGCAGGAATCAAAACTTCAAGGTCCTTCCCAACTCTGTTAGTCTGTTATTATTTTGATTTGTTTCATATCTCTAATAGGCTGGGTGCAGTGTTCTGTATTTGGAACAAGTACCATTACAAGGTACCTAATTAAAATGTGATTGCACTTGAAAGGTAAAAGAAATAACAGTTGTATTTTAAAAGAGACCTGTGGTGTATTTCCATGACTACATTGGTGAAGGGGAAAGATTTGGCATAAACTATTTGTTTCTGATAAACCAAGAATTCTCTGCTGATTGACTCTTTCAAATTAATCAACTGATTAGCATTGTACTGTATTTCTGCTTTGTAAAATGATTATTAGGTAAACATCTTGAACAATATACTCAGAACTAAGAACAAACTATATTTGCTATATTTATCCTGAGAAACAAAGTAAAATACATATGAATGAACAAAGAATTTAAATACGTCATGGGGATTCTAATTTTCCAGTTTTCGATGGTTTTGATTATATATAAATAATGGAATGCATCCTATCATTTTAACAGGCTAAAAATCACTGTAAAACCATAAAATAAGAATGAATATTGAAAACTGTGGTCAACATGGTATAAATTACCAAATAAATTATAAAATCTAATTAATTAAAATCATAATAGCAAAAAACTGTTTTCTTATTTATACCCTGTGAAATTCACATACTGTATAAACTCAACACAGAGAGAAATCCACATTTTTGATATAGCACAAATCCATGAATTAAAACCAGTCCAGGTCTGGTTTCTAGATTGTTCGAAATTCTGTGTTAAATTTTCTGTTAAGATTTGTTTTATTTGTTTATTAAGAATATTTATATGGCTACCAAAATCATTCATGTGAACCCACCTGTCTTACAAAGATAAAATTCTACTACAAAAACCAAAAGCCTCCTGATGATAACTATAAGACGAGTCTCTTGATGGGCTTCATATCACTTTGGTGTTACCAGGTCCATTGGCAGAAACATGTTCAGGGATTCAATTTTTTTTACAACCGGTGGGAATGGCTTTGTGGGCATGGCATGGTTTGTGGGCATGGTTTTGTGGGCATGGCAGGGGAAAGATACTGCAAAACCTCCATTCCCTCCCCACTCCTGGGGGAAAGTTACTGCAAAATTTCCATTCCCTCCCCACCCCACTAACCTGCTTTCCAGCTCTGTTCTCCTGTGCAGAGCAACAAAAGAAGACCCAGACGATCAGCTGGGACTTGGGAGGCAGAGAATAGATGTCAGGGGGCCAGTCAGAGGTGGTATTTTTCCAGTTCTTCAAATGACTCAAAATTTCCGCTACCAGTCCTCCAGAACTGGTCAGAACCTGCTGAATACCACCTCTGCTTCAGGGCCTTGAGAAAGAGGATCAAAGTGAGGGCCAATATTATCTCTTTAGAAATGATATCCCACAGGCATGGTGCCACTACAGAGTCCTTATTCTTGGTCTCACTATATGGACCTCCTTAGGAGAGAGGACCCATAGCATTCTCTGCCTCTTTGCTCTGGTGGATGACTTAGATATAATTAGGAAAGAGTAGTTCTTCAAATAACCCAGTCCATGCATGCAGAACTTTGAAACTGACCCAGACTGTTGGAAATGCAAACAGGCACAGGGAACTTATTATCACAAGTGGTGGACCTGTCCATTGGTGAAGAAATATTGGGTAAAGATTTAAAAAAAAAGTGGTTGGAGGAGATGGTAACACAACAAATGGACCTAAAACCAGAACTGTTTTTATTAGACATACTATCAAGGAAATACAACAAAATTGGGTTTTCAATTCAGTGTATAGATGCATGCTAAAATGTATTTTTATGTATACTGAATTATATTGCTATACTTTTCTTGGTCATCCTCTTCAAAAAGGGGCCATACTCAAAATCATACAAAAAACTTCACTGACCCAAGGAAAATTTTTGTCCTCACTACCCCACCTATTGTTACTAAATTGCCTAACCCTGTTTTGGGACAGATTTTCATACTTTTCTAAAACTGATTTTGTGTTCCAAGACCATATAATAGGGACTTTGTAGTATCAACCACATGTGTTTTGTAGTGAAATGCAACACTACAAAACACATGTGGTTGATACTATAAAATCTCTATTGTGTGGTGCTGGAATATATCTCTCTCCAAATTGTGTCTTTCTCAGTAACAAATTACACACACACAAACATACACACACACACACACAAACACACATACACACATTTGTTATTGAGAAAGACACAATTTGGAGAAATTTTTCAATCACTAGACAGACCTAATAATTTTTCTAATAACAGTTTTTAATTAGTTTATGATGTGGCACACAAAGAAATTACAAAACTAAATTATAGGAAAAATGGGGAAAGAAAAGAGGAAGAGGAAAGGGGGGTGGAAGAAAGAAAAGGCACTGACTTCCAACTTTCTTTAGTGCAGTAGAACAAGACATTAATATCAAATCTCAACTTTTTAGTTTTATATAATGGTTTGAAGCATCCTGGTCTTCCATAACACTTTAGCAGTGCCAAAGGCTGATAGCTTCCATGCCACGCTGCATTGAGGCAGTAACTACAGCCCTAATAATTTGACCACCTCTGCAATTTCACCACAGTCCTCAGAGAGGCAAAAGACTGAACAATGAAGATTTGTTATTACTCTGGAAGTATTTGTTCTGATAATATTTATTAAAATTGTGGCTGAAAACAAGTACAAGGAACCAAACAGCCCTGATTATTTGGGGAGAATGTGACCATAAGGACATGTTTCTCTATGAATCCATGAAATATTTAAAATTAATGTTATTAGTCAGCCTTTTTTGTCATTAATAATTAACTGGGGCTCTTTTTGCTGGAGTTTGGCCTCTTCACTTAGAAAACATTTATCTACAAGACCCATAAAGTACTTTAGCAACTTCTACAGGGAGAAGAGAGGGAGGAAGAGAGGGAGGAAGAGAGGAAGGAAGGAAGGAAGGAAGGAAAGAAGGAAGGAGGGAAGGAAGGAAGGAAGGAGGTGGGAGAGGGAGGGAAGGAGGAAGGAAAAAAGGCTCTAATTAACAATTACCCTACATTCAACATCTTAACACTGTAAGGGAGAGTTGCAAAGAAACTATCTACCTGGCAGAGATTAATTGCACATATTCTGCACTAAAACATGAGCCAAACAATGGAATAAGCAAAGCAGGGTTATCAAACATGTCACCATTGGTCAGGCTGGCTGCAGATTCTGTTAGCTGCAATCCAAAAGATTTACAAGGCATTTGGTTTGAGCCAGGTAGAGATGTTGGCATGGCTGATTTTGAATGAATTGTGTGATCTTTCATCAAAAGCTTTTTGAAGCTTTTTTAAAATTTCACTTTTTTATATATTTTAAAGTTTTATTTATTTTTATTTTGTTGCTAAGGCCTTCTTTGGATTGGGAGCAGGAAACAAGAAGCTGAATAAAACATAAAAAATGTTTTATAGGTGGCATTTGCCACCAGCGAGAATGGCAAAAATGTTTCAAAATATGTCCGCCAAGTGTTGGAAATGTAATAAGAGCCAGTTACCGGGCTCTTATTACCATATATGGTGGACATGTCCAAAGGCTAAAAATATGAATTTGGCTAGGAGAAAGGACAAAACAACAAATAGACTTAAAACCAGAATTGTTTTTATTGGGTATCTTACCAGAAAAATACAGTAAAAGAAATACTGACTTGATTTTACATGCTTTAACAGCAGTGATTGTATATTGTATATGCACAAAATTGGAAAAATGAAGATATCCCTACAGAGGAAAATGTAATAAATAAATATTAGAACGTGTTGAGATGGACAGATTAACATTGAAACTTAAGGATAAGGAGGAAACAAAATACTTTTTTAACATGGGAGACATTTCATCAATGGCTAGAAAATAGAAGCAGAAGTTAGAAACTTAAAATTGAAAAGAATGTTTAATTAAACAATGTAAGTGAATAATTAAGGATAAGCAAATATCATTATTGATATGTTTTGTTGATAATTGTTCTAAATAGCAGTTAATTTTTTGTTATCATTATTCAAAATTGACTGTACCCAGACAACAGACTGTCAGTGTGAATAGTGAATTATATATATACCAAAAAATGTTATACATACATGTGTATAATGCACGTGTGCACATGCGCACACATACATATCTATGATGCTGAAGTAGAAGGTTTTCACTGCTTAATTAGAAAAAACTGATAGTGTGACAGATAAGCTCAAGTCTATTTTCTTGCTCTGTTTCCCTCAGCCAGCAGGATGTCCAGAATATGTGGAAATTGAGCCAGGAGTATATCTTCCTTTGGCTGCTGATTATACATCAGCACAGCATCTGCAGATCCCATGACACTCCTCCTCCTCCTCCTCCTCCTGCCATATCTATTGGATGTTGGTGATCCTATTTTGACCAACAGCCACATGAGAAAAGTGCTGTTTTGTCCAAACCAGTCCTTTAGATTTTAAAGCCATGATGTTCATTTGCTTTCAATCTTTCCCTGCAGTATGAAGCGAAGTATGGCATATTTTTCCGGGTGTCTCATCACGTCTGAAATATTCTAACTTTCACTTTTTTATGGTTTTGATTATTTTCTTTGGCTTTTCCAGACATCTTATCACCTCCTCATTTCTGATTTTGTCAATCCAACTTACTGTATATGTAACAGTTGCCTATAAATCCACATTTCAAATGCTTCTAGTCTCTTCAAGTGGCTTTCTGTCCAGAGACCATTCTCCACTCCATAGAGCAGGACAGAAAAAATGGAGCATTCTGACAAGCCTGATTTTCAATCTTAGGCTTTTGTCATGACTTCAGAAGACCTTTTTTCATTTTCATTTTTCATGACACACCTTACCTACCTTTCAAAGTCAGTTGTGAGACCTCACAATAATTAAAAAAGAGAATAGGGTAGATATCTCATCACTTTACCAGATCCTGTATCTCGTCACTAGCAATCCTGTCTGATTTCAGATAAGAATGCCTTCATCTACTGAGATTTCAAGCTGGAAAGACACACCTTGTATGAGGTTTTGCCATCCCAAGTTTTTTGTACACTTTTTAAAACAAAGTATTAGTTTCGTGCCTGAGCTCTTGGAAAATCATCATGAGATTTTGAAGGTCCCTGATCCAGAGACTGAGAATCAGTGATGGGCTGCTGATGGTTCATACTGGTTCGAGCAAACTGGTAGTTCTGACCATCAGCTGTCACCACCCACCCACCCACCCACCCTGTCCTGTGCTATATTTCCTTCTTTTTTGGCTTAGGTGATCCGCATGGCACAACTGATTTCTGTGCCTCAGCTGTTCTTCTTATTGGGGCTGCCATAGAAGGTAGGTAGTTGAGCTTCAAATTGCTGTATTTTGAACACTGTGCATACGTGCAAAGAACCAGTTGTTAAACTGGTTGCAGCCCACCTCTGCTGAGAATCATTATTTTTGTCTTCTCCTGAATGTTCAATCAGGTAAACAACAAAGATGGGTACAATCTGTCACCTGAGCTCAGGGCTGGAGGCTTCGACTTGCAAAATTTCACCCAACCAGGAATCTTGTACAAATATATTTTTCTTTTAGAGAAAAACCTTCACCAAAGCTCCTGAACGTTGTGATTATATAGCAATAGCACTTAGACTTATATAGTCCTTCACAGTGCTTTACAGCCCTTTCTAAGCAGTTTACAGAGTCAGCCTAATTCCCCCCCCCCCCACTATCTGGGTCCTCATTTNTCGGAAGGATGGAAGGCTGAGTCAACCTTGAGCCTGGTGGGATTTGAACTGCCAAATTGTAGGCAGCTGGCTGCAGAAGTAGCTTGCAGTACTGCACTCCAACCACTGCGCCACACAGGCTCCTATGCATCATTTGCACCATTCCTCCACATATTTTCTGCACTGAAACCCTAGCATCTCCAGCTTTTATAGCCAATGCTAATGCATGATGGGCATTGTAGTTCAGTAACATCGAGATGACCTGGTCTTCTTCAGCTGTGCCACAAATTGCGTTATAAATATATATTCCTTTTCTTTCCTCCTAAACACAAACACATCCTTCACGTTAGGAAGGGCATTTTCTCCCCAAATTGGTATTTAAATGCTGGGTAGGATATATGTTGAACTTTGAAAACTTCATCTGAGCCATCAAAGGGAAAAAAAGAGAGAGAGGGAGAAAAAAGAAGAGACTCTCAGAGGAATTTAACTTTTGATCCACACATTAGCTTGATTGGCATGCATAATTTTTGATGAATTCCTCAAAGACCTCTAACCTCAAGTCCAGAAGCTATTCTGAGATTATGGAATGAAATATTAGGAACTTTGCCAAATATTGGAAGTCAGTACTCATTTGACAGGTAAATGGTGATTTATAAATGCTTCCATTTTTTATTAAACATATCCATTTATATGGCATTCAGAACAGCATCTCAGTATTATCAGCCCCTCGATCCGCAGTGTCAAAATTTGTCTTCTCTTATTTTAATTCTCTTATTATTTATTAACCAAGGAAAGCATTATTTTAGGCCTGAAAATAAATGTTAATACATTCTCCCTTTTGATGTTTGTTATAGTTGTAATATGTCCCAAACCCAATTTTTTATACATTGTTACTTCAGCCAAACTGTTGAGTCAAAGGCAGTGGGTTGCATTGATAAACTGATCTTGTAAATCAGTAATTATGCTTTATTATAAGTTCTCATTTAAACAAAGGAGCAATATGTCTCAGTGTACAAATCTAGTTATTTTATCAATAACATGAATAATTTGGATATTGGTCTTTGACTCTAGAAACACTGTACACTGAAAACCAGATTAAATCATTAATTGGGCTTGTTTTTAATACTTTTAATGTATTTACATCACAGAATCCTAAGAATTATTCTGGCAGCTTAAGCAAGCAAGCAAATGAACAAACGAAAATATGAATTAAAACATCTACAATAGCATGCAAAATAAAAACACCTTATAAACATGTATTCAAGAACCAAAGCAATACTAAATTACTCTGTTTCTTCTTTGCAGAATTTGTGATGAGACCAACTATGTTAACGATACATTGAACTAATTTGCTATTAAGTCAATTAAATAAATGAAACCCATTTCAGAAGCTAGTGTTTAAAAGGGTATTGAAGCTTGAAGATCCAATCTTTTAGTTCAGATAAACTTATTTATGTCAACGTTAAAACCACCAAGTCTATTTTTTTCTTTTCATTTTTTAAAGAAGAAATAGACCTCACTGTCATGTTCTTTTCACAAAAAAAAAGACAAGTGTTTTATACAGGATATAGGCTAAAACCAATGCATTAGTTTTCACTTTTAACTGAAAGAAAATTTAAAGACAGGTCCAGAGAGGTGAAAAGCTTCTGAATTGTTTCACAGCTTCCTTGACATGTTGTGTTAAAATTATGTCATAGGATTCAGACTAATGGAGGAGATAGAAAGAGAGGGAGGGAGAGAGGGGGAAAAGAGAGAGAGAGAAAGTCTCTCCATTATGTTTTCTTTTCTTGAACATTTTGTTTAAAAAAGAGAGATACACAGATAAAAAGAACCCCATCAATCTTGTTACAGAAAATGTATTGCTATTTTAAAATAAAATGTTCTGCATGTCTAATTAGAAATAATTATTCTGTTGTTAAGTACTTGATTAGAGTAACATATATATGTTTCTATCTATAGAATTGCAGTCATTCACAAAATTCTTCATATTTTTACTCAATAGCTAGTCTATGATGGCTAAACTCAGATGCTAGCAATTTAATTAGTCTGGATTTCAAAAAGTTAAGCAGGATTAATTTACCAACAGAAAATAATATTTGTAGATCAGAGTTGAATTGTGTTGGGGTTCTTGGTACTTTCTGAGCTTGGATGTTTTCTTGCAGGCATTTCATGACCCAACTAGGTAACATCATCAGTGCTAGAAAGAAGTGGATATAATGTATATATTAAAAAAGAGTGAACCCCACTTACTTCCAGCACTGATGTTACCAAGTTTTAGTACTGAAATGCCTTCAAGAAAATAACTCAGGCTTACTTGGATGGACTGGAAAAAAGCCTCGGTTATTTGGAAACTGAAACACAGAAGGAATGACAAACCCGCTTTGAAATACTCCCAAGAAAATGTCATGTGTTCATTTCCAGGAGTTATGGTTTGACCTTAAGTTCACCAAGTTCATTGGGATACATTTTTTGTATCAGCTTAGCTTGGGAACAAAGCACATCGAGTCCAATGTTCCTCATTTTTGAGTAGACAGACATAATTGTATTGTTCCCTCAGTTAATCACTAAGCTGCAGTACTCTTGTTACATCTGGATACATTTTAATGGGGATAATACATCCTTAACTGTTGGCTTGAAAACCAGCTGTTAATGCTTTCTTTAAACACCAAGGTTTTTTGTTTCCTATGCTTCCGAGAATATGTGAATTATTATTATTTTTTGTATTTCTGTTAGTATTTTTTCTTTCAGTCTTTCTTTAATATCAAATTAAATAGAAAATAAATAAATAAATAAATAAATGCAGGTAGCCCTCAAATTAAAACTATCTCACAGAACAGAAATGTTGGGCTCAGTTGTAGTCATAAGTCAAGAACTGCCTGGAAAGGATCTACCATCTGTAGATATGTCTTACAGGCCAAGGGTCTCTTTCTGAAAGCTTCCAGTGATGGAGCACCCACAACTTCTGAAGGTAAGCTATTCCATTGGTTAATTGTTCTTGCCGTAGCTACTAAATACTATTACTACTAGCTATTAGCTAAAAGAAAGAGGGAAGATTCAGCTGGACCTATCCTGTTGGTTCTCAGTTATTGCAGTATCCTTCTTCCAATATTTTGTATCGGGAATATCTTTCTAATTCTTTTTGGTTTTCCATTCTATTCCTTGTGTGTCCAATCACACTTGGCCAAAAAAAATTCTATTCCTATTCCTATTCAATTTGATTCTACTCTACTCTACACTACTCTACTCTACTCTACTCTACTCTACTCTACTCTACTCTACTCTACTCTACTCTACTCTACTCTACTCTACTCTTTTCCTATTCTATTCCTATTCTATTTTACCCCATTTTACGACTTTTGCTGCCAGTGTTGTACAGTAAATCAATGCAGTTGTTAAGTTAGTAACATGGTTATTAAGTGAATCTGGCTTCCTCATTTATTTTTTCTTCTCAGAAGGTTGCAAAAAGTTGATCACATGATTCTGGGACAATAAATCAGTTTTCTGAATTTTGATCGTATGAACGTGGGGATAATGCAAAGGTTGTAAGTGTGAGAAACAGTCATAAATCACTTTTTTTAATGCCCTTGTAACTTTGAACAGTCACTAAATGAACTGTCATAAGTTGAGGACTAATTTATAATTATGGTTTTCAGAAACAATGGTTTTATGTGGATTGCTTTGTTGGAATGCAGTATGCTGCCCAGAGTCATTTTCTATGAGTTGCACAGGATACAAGTTTAGTAAATAAATACATAAATAGTCAAAAAATTCTCATTCACAAATCCCATTAAAAATGGAGGAAGCAGTAAACTGCCAAAGAAATGTTAAAAGTTAAATAAAAAATGTAAGTGAAGTTGACAAAATACATGTCTTTCTTCACAGAAGAAAGGACAAGAAATACTGGTTTTTTGGGATGTCGATTTATGAATGCTGAACATTTTTAAAAGGTAGATAGGGAAAATCATTTGGAGTAGTTTCCAAAGAAAATTATCCCATATTGTGTAGTGGGTATCCTAATTTTTTTTGGCTTTTAATGACCCTGTTATCCCTTATATAGGGATGGAGTTGGGGCAACTGAATGAAGCAGAGTGTTTACAAGCTGGATGCCCTTCCTATTGCCAACACAGAGTTCACAGCAGATAATTACTCATTGTGCCCAGAAAGATAAATATCTTTCACTACCTAGGATTGAATTCATAGCCGTCTGATTGTGAGGCAAAAGTTCCACCTCTAGGCCAATGCACCACTTTGGTTATTCTAAACAATGTTGCTTCCAAAACATGATTATCCAACTCCAATCAAATGAACAATTGATCCAAGCACTGGTTGGAAAAGCCCAATCACCATTTTGAAAGTCTATCAAGATGTCATCTTTCTAGATTGCACTGCTTTCACATGCCCTCTTTAAATTGCCATTTGAAATGATGGAGCTTACAAGGTTTGGTAAGACCCCCCCAAATTTTGTCCAATTAAATATTAATATTTTGCCCACCATGCCAAAATCACCAAGGGATGTTTGTGGGTCATGTCCAAATATTTCATATACCGTTTCCCTGAAAATACAACCTGCCATGAAAATAAATCCTAGCTTGATATTTACATGTGCGCTCAATATAAGCCCTACCCCCAAAACAAGCCCTAATTAAGACCCCACCCCACACCAGAATTATTAAGATAGGGTGGGGATAGGGAGTGGAGCTGCCTTACTACTTACCTTTGGACAGTTGTAGCCAGGCCTCGCACACGCTGACACCTGCCTGGCCGGCCCATTTCTTCTGCAACTGGCAAGGCTTTCCTAAAGGCCTCTGTAGGTGATAACAAACCTCAGGATGTATCCAGAGCTCTCTTATAGGCTGCAGAGGCCTTCAGGAAAGCCTTACCAGTCGCAGAAGAAGTTCCTGAAGGCCTGTGACAGCAAAAAGGAGGCTGGGAGTGACACACACAAGTGAGGTTTGTAGAGTGGATGACATCCACTGAAAATAAGACCTGGTGCCTTTTTTGGGTGGCAAAAATAAAGAAGATAGGGTCTTATTTTCAGGGAAACATGGTACTTCATGAAGTTTGTTCTCAAATGAATCTATGGTTTTCTTATAACTTCAGGGTATGATTTTTTTTTAAAAAAAAAATTGGGTTAGTTAAAAAGTATGAATCCTACACAGATACAGTAGTGACCTCTTTTGTAAGTTGGGTCCCTTATGTGTCTAATGTTTATTGCACACCTTGCAACTATCCCAAGTCCTCTCATGGAATATAAATGAGAGTAATTTCTATTGACCTAGATTATTGCTTAGCATTATCCATTAGAGTTGAAACACAAAATCTAATGTGGGGTGTACGTTGAATGTGCAGACCATCACAAACCAAATATAATGGAGTTACTTTCACTCAGTAACTCCAGAGGATAACCCTACAACCCTCCCCCCCCAAAAGACAAAATATTAAAATGTTATAGACAGGTGTCATATATCCTTATAGGCTTTCCTTATCATATTTTCCCTTTGAATTAGACTTCATATTATCTAGCCTAGATTTTCAAATCTAGCATCAATGAATGGGAGAACCAGAAGGAGTCACATGGTTGTCCAATCAGACCCCTGTTCAAGACATTATATATAATCCAGAATACCAATGGAACCCAAGGATTATGAAAGAGCAGAAATGGTGGATCCCCTGTTGCAGAGGTCTGGAGATAGTCAAATTTTGCTCATCTGCTGACAGTGTCTAGTGGGGGGATTCTACCGGTTCAGACCAGTTCAGATTGATTTGAGCAAACTGGTAGCATTCTCACTGAACCGTGCACTCACCAAACTAGTTGCTACATCAGTTGAATCCCATCCCTGGTAGTATCTAAATAATTATTAGTGTAGGTTAAATTAGTAACACTTTATAAAGCCTTGTAATACTGTATCCTCATCTGGAATACTGCATCCAGTTTTACAGTAATACTGCATGCACATCTGGAATACTGCATCCAACATATTACAAAACAAGATGTTGAGATCTTGGAAAAAATGCAGAGAGGAGCAAGTAAAATGATTAAGGGCCCAGAGACCAAAATATATGAAGAACGGTTACATGAATTGGGCATGACTAGTTTGGAGAAAAGGACGAGGAGTGACATGATAGCAGTGTTCCAGTGTTTGAGGTGCTGCCACAAAGAAGAGTGGGGTCAACTTATTTCCAAAATACCAGAAAACAAGAAGCAATGAAAGGAAGTAATCAAAGGGAGAAGCAATCTAGAATCAAGGAGAAACTTCCTAAAAGTGAGTACAATTGTACCAAAGGTGCTTTTTCCCCCCAATATGTGAGAACATAGGAGAACAAGTCCATCAGGGCAAGATTCAGTGTTCCATCTGCATTTCAAAGACAAAGGCCATACTTTTGAAGATAGCAAAATCCACATTTTGGACAGAGAGGAACACAGAGGGGTCAGAGGGGGAGGGATTCAACATTATCTATTTCCAGTCTACAACACAGTCCTTTCACCAGTTACAAGAAGGCTTTACACCCATTTGCACTGCTCAGGTGACACTGAGGACATAGATAAGCCTCCAAGTGGATTCAAGGACTCTCAAAAAGAATGCAAATGACCAGCTGTTTAATCCTCCCATTCAGTCAGATTTGAAGAAGCTTCTTGGATGAGAAGCAAAATGTATTCAAAGAAAACAAGAAAGTCCAGTTACCTCTTGGGGAAAAAGCTCCCTTTGGGACAACCATTATCTAGATGACTGAGAATCTCCATAGACAATGAGAACAATTAACCAGTGGAACAGCTTACCTTCAGAAATTGTGGTTGCTTCATCACTGGGGGACTTTAAAAAGAAACTGGATAGCCACTTCTCTGAAATGGTATAAGCTCTCCTGCTTGAGCAGGGGGCTGGACTAGAAAACCTCCAAGGTCCCTTCCAGCTCTATTCTGATTGATTGATTATTCTGCCTCTATTTAAAAACCTTCAGAAAAAAGAAATCCTTTTATCCGATAGAAAGGCTGAGGATTAGATAGAGATGCTGTGATTTTCTGTATTCAACCCAAATGCTCCAGTACTAAGACACATTTTTTTCCGCCTTTTGCAGTTATAGCATTATGCCAATTCTGGGTTAGCCTATTCATAAAACACACACACACACACATACACATACCTATGTTCACCAGGGCTCCTTCCCTCTGCATTATAGCAATTTTCCAGGCAAAGCCTTAAAAAATAGTTTCCTTCATGTTTTCCATTATTCACTTGGCCCTTCCAAATATTTACATAGTCCCTGCTTCCTCAAATGTCTCTGAAGTCTCCGATATTTTGCTGAATATTTTGTGTGCCACTGACATTTAATAAATCAGTTCATTTTGCTTGCTTCAGCACAGGACGATGGCATCTGTTAAATAAATGGACCAGAGAGTTGAAGATTAATCTATAGCACCTAGACTTCCTGCTCAGATGCCTGAGAATGAGATGTTAACATGATTCAGAACCAGCTGTGCATTCTTCTCAGGAAAACTATAATGACAGCTGTTTCTAAGTAGTAGAAAATGAAGTAGTGACCTCATCTTGCTTCTTATGGAAAATGCTGTCTTTACTTCTGCTTAGTAAAGAAGGTATTTGGCAGGAGACAGGTGGAATGAGCAGCCCAAGTTTTTTTTCCCTCTATAGAGTCATGAATATTTAAATGCTAACCTAAATATTTAAATATGGATTTCAAGTCAGGTAAAAATCAATGAGGAAAGTCTAGCAGTGCTGGGAGCAGCAAGAATGTTATGTTCAGAGAAATGTAGGTTGGAATCCTCCTCTAGTTCTGGATTTTATTGGTGAAGAATTCCAGAGTTTTGAAGGCAGGGATGGTCTACCGCCATTGGAAGCACCACGAGGGTAAAAGACGATGTTCAAGTTGAAGATGGCAAAAGGAGTTGAAATAGAGTAGACACTCAGCTGATCATCAGATTCTGAAGGCATTAAGAGGTCACCATCTAGTGATGAGATGTTGGAAAAGCAAAACTTAGGGGAGGAATTAAAAGAGCAATCAGCCTAGAATCTCTATGTAGCCACAAGCAGTCTAAATTCAGCCTTCCTTGAATTCCATTGACCCTTACCTAACTCTAAGCAGTTATTAACTGTTACATGGGAATTTCCTATGCTTGAGTAGCAATAAATCAGTTTAACTGGACCTTTGCACATGGACTTGATTTTTTTGAACCTGACATGAAAGCAATGACATCAAAGCAATTTTAGACATCTAGAGGAGGAAGAGGGGGAAGAGGAGGAGGAGGATTATTTATATAAAACAGTTACTTTAACATGATTGCCAAGTTCATACATGGCATGGTCTTCATATAATACATAAATGAAATTAGCTCTGTATAACTCTACAATAACAGAATACCAGAATACCCTTGTTCAAACCTTGTACCATTTTAGTCAAATCGTTGTCCAATCTCTTAAAAACTTGGAGCATCCACAATATTTGGAGGCAAATTGTTCCAGTGATTTATTGTTCTGTTAAACTGGTGAAACTCAAAAAATTAGAATACCATGCAAAAGTTCATTTATTTAGTAATGCAATGTAAAAGGTAAAACTAATATATGAGATAGACTCATTACATGCAAAGCAAGATAGTTCAAGCTGTGATGTGTCATAATTGAGATGAT
>BHFT01079751.1:0-13986 GCA_004320025.1 Laticauda laticaudata
CATCCGCTTCCATCCGCTGGGCTTCCGTTCTGCATCCGCTTTGCATCCGCCCTGCGTCCTCCACGCGTCTGTGTTATTCGCTCCGGTTATGCAAATTTTTGCCCCTTTTGAGAGCGGATAACAACAGAAGGAACATTTTGCTCGTCCGCTGTGTCCTTTTTGCATCCATTGGGCAGTGTGACATGGGCTTTACTTCAGACATAGTGCATGAAGAGACATAATCATGTTCCTTATCATAAGTGGCTCCTCCTAGGGTCCCATTTATGTATTGACATAGAAATCTTGGAAGAGTCTTGTCTTCTCACTGCCTGACCATTTTGCATTCAGTGATGAGGGATTATGTGCATTCAGATTTTCATTTTAAGGCAAATAGTACTGGGGATAGAAACATTTACAATAGAATGTAGATATAAATGTGAATATTGTTCATCACTTTTAGCACTGATATCAGCAGACTTATATCTATAATACCATGCTACCTAGCCAACATTTATAAGATGCACTATTTGATGTGAACTCTGGAAGTTTCTCTTTGCTATGGTTTTGTATAAGGATAGATTCAGCTTAGCAATTTGTAGGAGAGTATAGGATGTGCTTATGCACACACATTTAACAATGTCATGTATTATATGCGAAATTATATGGATAAGTACCTAAATAAATACAACTATAGCATAAAATATTTGGGCTCTGTGTTAATATTAGCCTAATTGCCAATTCTTCACTGAATACATATGTATACTACAGAATGAAAGGCACAGTTAACTTAGATCATGGGTTTTAAATCACCAATCTGACCAAAAGTAAAATTCTTTTTTTTCTCCTTCCTCCTTCATTTCTTCTCCTTTTCTTTCAGATAAAGTTGGAGGCTTCAAAAATCAAACTACCTAGATTGCCTCAGGGATCCTACTCCCCTTCTGGATCCAATCAAAAAATATACGAGCTGTGCGTATGTTCCAGTGGGAAGCTGTTTCTGTCCCAGGCTGGATCTAGCTCCACCTGCCAGATAAACCCAAGTATCTGCCTTTGAAAGAGACTGTTTGCAGCAGACTTCATGGCGAGACAGTTAAGCTGCCACTTAATTTTGCTAGAACACAGAAAGCCTATCAAAGACTTGTGTGTATGTTTGGGGGGAGGAGGGTGTGTGTGTGTGTGTGTGTGTGTGAATATATAAATATATAGATATATATATAGATATAAGTATATATAGATATATATATATATCCTTTCCATAAAATGAGGTTTCAGTACAAGAAATTCCAGGGTGACCCCTCTTGGTGTAGCATTTATCATTCTTGCATCAAAATGTAAGAACTGTGAGTGAACTTGGATGCAGATCCTTTCCAGAGTATTTGGATTGCTGAATGTTTGTCTCCATTTGTCAAGGGTTTTCAAGCCTCTCCAAATTTAAAGGCTAGTTCACATGTAACATTTAATCTGCATAATTCAAAGAAGAAATTCTATTGTGTCACAAGAGACTGCACCCATGTTTAATCTGCCGTGTGTAAAGGCACTAGATCTGCAATTGCAGTTTCCCCAGCTGTCTAGGAAAGGGAGATAGAGAGTTTACATTTGTATGGTAGTGAACACAAATTTCTATGCTGTTGGTTCTTCTGTGGCCATGTAGATATCTGTATCTGTGGAGAAAGGGTATTGTGTATAAAGTCAGCCTAAACATGAAAGCAAAAAAGCAGAGGCAGCCCTCCTCATGAAGGTAAGAAACCAAAAAGGACAGTAGAATATATCCAAGCTACAAGTAAAAGCTTTCAGTAAACAGAACAGAACTAGTTTAAAACATATGAAACAAATCACTCTTGGAGCAGTTTACAGAGTCTGCCTATGGCCCCCAACAAGCTGAGTCTGCATTTTACCAATCTGGGAAGGATAGAAAGCTGAGACAACTTTGAGCCAGTCAAGATTGAACTTGAGGCTGTGAGCAGAGTTAGCCTGCAATGCTTCAATCTAACCATTGTGCCACCACCTATCATATCATCAGAAGAGGATTTAAGAAGGGCCTGGGAATGGTGTCTTGGAGGCAAACCATCTGATCATTACAAAAATTCCCTGCAAAAAAAAAAATCCTAAAAATCTTTTTTTTTAAATAGTGATTAAGGAACAATGGTAGTAGCAAAAAAAAAAAAAACCCTTTTCAATCATACTATTAAAACCAAAAACCTAAATTGAATTGCACTTCAGAAAAGGTGATAGGAAGCAAGTGGTTTATGTTCTGTCCACCACAACTCTGTACCTTCTATCATAGAAAAGGCACATGATTCATGCAATTGATGCAATTGTGTTTTTTAATAGTCTAGGAAACTGTATGCTCTATAACTTCTGAGATTTGGTGGAACACATAAGTTATTGGTTACTCTTGTAACAAGCTTGAAACTTTGAGCCAGTTTTGAGACTTTCTGATCTAGAGCACGCCAAGAACTTCCTAGCAAGTCAACTGAATTCATTTTAGATAAAAAACTGAATCTCATTACTGGTTTCAGTAAAGTTTGGATTAAGCCATTTATAAATATAATTAGGTGTTTCAAGTCATTGATTAAAAAGACTTGAAGACACCAGTAAAGTGCACTTTTGATGGACAGTAAAATGCGTAGTTACATTTTAGATTTGCAGTGCAATCCTAGACATTCTTACTCAGAAGTAAAGGTCAAATATGCTCTATGAGGTTTATTTCCTCATAAAGTATAGCTAAGGGTGCAGCCTTAGTGACAATATTAAGTCTTTAAATTATTGGCTAACTCAGTGGTTGTTGCAAAGTACCTTTTGAGCTACTTAAATGCAAGGGGGTCACCCAGGATAATAATTGTATTGGGACACAACTATATACCATCTCTGTTAAAAGAGGGAAACTTGTGCCTATGCCTTAAGTCAATGCACTCAGCAAGGAGAAGCACATCAATATTTATCTTATTATTAAAGAACCATTTTATCTGATATTTTAGACTAAATGTTGGAAAGAATGGTGATTGCAATGTTTGGAAGATGAATGCGGACTTATGAGGTAGACTTAACTAAAACTGCCAAGGCTGAGAGGCACTGGTAACCTCAATCTTGTTTTTGTCTGAGTAATGAATATCTAAATTTATACTGAAGGTACAACTTCAAATCATCAGATGTGTTTGTGAACTGTGTTTTTTGCTTTTGTTATTCATTTCATATTGAATAGTGATCCACTGAGATCCATTTCATTAAAGAACATTTGTCAGGATGCCCATGATGGTAAATGAACTCAGTGCTGCAAAGGAAATTGTCATACTGCCGTGTGACAAGGTTTTATCTTTTCTTCTACCATCAATTTTATCAAAAAGGAAAGAAACAACCCTCTTGAAATAAACTGGGTGTTTGCTTCTTTGTTTCTGAAGGGCTTAACTTTCTGCTAGTCTAATCTGTATATTAATTTGGCTCCTGATCTTTAGTTTGATTTTTAACTCAATTGACAATAATGGATTATGTTTATGGAGAGAGAAGAAATACAATAGCAAAAGTAAGACAAACAAGCCATTCACAACCACCATCAAATAGTCTTTAGAATCTAAGCTTAAGGTGCTGAATTTAGTTAGTAATTTAAATTAGACTCCCCACAAACAAATCCTCATGACATAGACTGGCCTCTAAAATCCATTAATTCAACCAACCTAGCCATTAATGAACATTAGGTTAGAGAAATCTGTCTTAAAATATGGGAGAAGTTTGCCATCCCAAAAGCAATACAAGCTCTCATTGGAAAAGATGGTTATTTGTTTTTGCTAAAAGCTACTAGGTTTTAATTTATTTAAAATAATATGTAAGAAGGTGTTTTGACATTTGTAAAATTACATATAGTCGTAGAAAATATTTCCTCTTTCTTTGCTTTTCCAATCTAAGTTGTAGGAAGCTTAAATCTTCATTGTATGCAGTGTATAATTGTACATAAAATCCCAATAATAGTATTAGTCATTTTTTAACCGCAACGGTGGTTGTGACAACACACCATGCTTTTACAATTAGCTTCCTTAAAGATGGTAGACACTTGCCTGTTTTGCAGGTATATCTATCAAATAAGTCATGGAAAAGATGGATGCCATACTCCAAAGTATTCCAATTCACTTTGTTGAAAAGATAGATCAATAACTTTTTCTGATTGTATCCTATATTGTTTTTTCCAAAAGAAATAATATCCAGTAACAAACAAATATGTTCAAAGAGTTAGGATTCAATATTAAAATAAGTAATTGGTAATTTTTTAAATTTTGATCAGTCACAAATACTTCCCATATAAAGTTAAGATTTGTACCAATGGGAATGTTTTTAAATAAGACATTATATATCAACAATTTGGACACATATACAGTATGTTATATGAATAATTTTAAAAACTGATACCTCTAACAAATGTTTATTATTTTAATATAATGTTAGTTTCCCTATATATTCTTCTATCTCTCCAATTCTAATTTTAAAAGGGATTTCTACAGGTTTCTGTGGAAAGTAATTGCAAGAAAAAAAAAAAACTTCTTACTTTAAAGCAGAGGTCCTCAACCCCCAGTCTATGGATAGGCACAGGCTGCAGCAATCCAGAATCCAAGCCACGCAAATAAGCAAAACCCTATCCTTGGGATGCAGGCAGCGCACAAAACCATGCCCCCTCTGGTCCATAGAAAAAAACTCTCTCCACGGAACTGATCCCTCATACCCAAAGGGTTGAGGGCCACTGCTCTAAATTGATTGTGCCTCGAAATTTTGAAGTGGTCACCCCAAATATTATTAGAGATTGCTCCATGAAAAAAATTGTCCAGTTTTTCCATTTAATAACCATGGAGTTTGATGAATTCCACAGAAGTCTTGATGGATTACGTTTATTTTATTGGTTTTATCTAATTATTTCAGCCCAAGAAAGGTTGATATGCTATTTTCACTAGCATTTTTGTCCATTTTTCTCTCAATGACCACTAGTATTCATCTTCGGTTGCCAGGAAGAAGAAATATGAATGGTGGACTTCCATTGAAGTCAGGCTAAGAGAAGAATAGATTGAAATGCTAGCTATGGCATCCAAAGGGTTTTCTCAATAGTATCAGAAACCTTACCTGATATTCTTCAATTCACATTAGTTAAATGTAGAAGATTTCAAGCAGTGTATTTGTTATTCATTTTATATTACAGCTATTTCTTTTTGAAATACTTAAATGTTCTTTTTGTTTTATTTAATATACCTCAACCCACCATAAACACCATGATTAAGAAGATAGGCCTGCATTACTTTCAACACACTTTAAAATAATTTTGCATTTGAAAAGTATGGTAGACATGGTTAATATCAATGATCTGTATATAATTAACCTAATCCTGGAAACAGTTTGCATTATTCTCTGATTTGGTTTGGTTCAGTGGTCATTGTAATTTTTAAGTCAAAATGAAAAGTTATCATTTAGAAAATGGTCACAATGAAAAAATATTCTTAAAAATAGTTAAAACATTATTTGGTTGTTTATAACAGTTAGAACATACTATGTTTGTTCATAATTAAACCAACTCATGTTCTGATGAGAACCTGGCACTTAATGAAATTATTTGCTATCAGAAGCTTCCAAAATATAAAGCATACATATATTACATTCAGATGCAGTTGCTAGTGATCATGTTATTAGGTAGAATAGTCATTTTTTAATCTCATATAACATGTCAACTGCCTATAAAATCATGGAACAACTTACTTTACAATAGTATAGCCATACATACATAAGTATATATAATTTACAGGGACTGGATATGTGTAGCCCATGTAAGATAGCATTGAGATGAGATACAGTATGATAGCAGTTCAGAGGAGAGTGTGGACTTGTTTGTGTCATCCCAGAGGGCAGAGCCAGTACCAGTAGACTGAGACTATAAGATCTCCAGAGCCTGTCAACCTATGCAATAGATTGCCACATGAAATGGTAAATTTCCCTTTGCCAGGAGCTTTGAAAAAAAGAATGGATAGCCACTGTTTAAAATATTTTAGCAGACCCTGTAACAAGCAGGGTGATTTTCCCCTGCATGATATTTGAGATCCCTTCTACTTTGATGATTACGAAGCAGGATCAGTAGCACTCAAGGGTACTCCCAGAAAAGGGTGCTGAGGGTCCTTTCCTTCCATGACCACATTTTAAAGCATTTTGTTTTTGTTTTTTTAAAAAAAATAATGAATAAAAATTGAGAAAAATCATGAAACAGCTCAACTCTTCCAACATGTGTTCAATACAATGCTGCCCACCACCTGAGAAAGTTTTGAATTCTTGCTAGAGGTTAAAAGTTCATGCATTCTCACGCAAAAACTTTGGCTCCATATAAAGTTATTATTTCCTATTATTGTTTATTGTGGTATTATTGTTTCTGTTTGATTAAATCCAATGTTATAAATGAAGCACTAAAATTAAGCAAGAGGTTCTTGAGCATTATAATTCCGCTTCTTCTTTCATGCTGAGGCTTCCATAATAGAATTTAATGTCTCTCTATGTATTAGGAGTCATTCTCTGGCACACAAATAAGCAAAATATATGGAACAGTTGTGAGCCTTTTATGCTCATAATGTCTTTCTTCAAGTCTTGGTTGCTTTCTAGAAATGTGCGCAACTTGAAGTTTGCTCAATTGGATGTATTTATTAAAGTCTTGTGGTCTTTGTGCTATTCACATAAAAAGCTAAAAAACAGAATGGCAAATCAACTTACTTGTGGCTGAATATTTATGTACCAATACCTTCACAGATTCTACTTGTGGGTTTAATCCCTAGGGTAGGGATTAAATAGACAGATTCTACTTGTGGGTTTAATCACTAAGGTAGGGACTAAACTTCAGGTATAGCATTGGCATATGGCAGGAAGTCTCAGGACACTGAGTTGGAGTGTGACATGGAAACCCTAATTACAAAGCTCAAAGACTTATAGATTGTAAGAATTTGAACATATATTGAAGATCATCTGCTCCAATCACCTGCTCAGTGCCGGAATCCATGATTGTATAACTTATTATTATGGTCCTTTAGCTTCAGTTTTCAATAAATAAGCCTCTCTCTACCTTCCAATTCAGTCTGTTCCATTCTTGAGCAGTTTGTAACAAGATCTATTTGGAATTTAAATATTTTTCCCTACTTTCTGCAACAAATTGGAACAATTTACTCTGTCTTGCATTACAGATGATCCAAAGTATCCATCACGTCTTCTTGCAATCTTCTCTTCTGCAGGCTAAACATACCAAATCATTCCTCATCCTAGTCATTTTTTCTTTTTTTAATCTGCTCTTCTTCCCAGTTCAGATCTTTTTCACATATAACTATTTTTTCCCCTTACCACAGAGAGGAAAAACTGTAGCACATCCATGGATATTCCCAATTCTAAAATGGAAAGCTGTGGGAGAATAAATTATGCTGCAGAGGTCAAAGGCACTATCAAATAACACTTTATCCAGTGTGAATGGTATTCTTGGTAATTGTCTCTGCTTTTAGAATGGACATCAAGCTGCTTGCATTTATTGATGTTTATTTTCAAACTGCAGAGTATCTGAGCAAGGGCCATAGTTTGCTAGAAAAAAATCTGTAAAGAGAAAAGAAAAACAATTTGCTCATTTATGTTATTATGTTCATCTAATTACAATTCCTGTTTGATTCATAATGCAATTATGCAGAAGTGCTTACAGGTAGCAGCATCTGGCTGATCTTGTCTGACTCTCACATGTATTTGGTTATTGAATTTTTTTTCTGGAGGAAAGCAATAACAAACTAGAGACATACTTTTGCCAAGAAGCCTTGATGCATCTAACTATGAAGTCATCACGAGTTAATTCTGCCTTGAATAAGATCTTTTTAATAAGTGAGTCCAGAAGCGTCAAACTCGCAGCGACACATGACATGTTGCAACTTTTTTCCCCTTCACTGAAATGGGGGTAGGATGGCCAGTATTTGACATATTCACCCTGCAGACCGTGAGTTTGACACACCTGAGTCAGCGAAATCAAAGTACTTCCACACCCCTGCCATTTCTTTTCCCAAATCTCTCAAAAACAGTTGGGAAATGTCCTATTATCATCATCTGTTAATTCAGAAATGCTGAAAACAAGCATTACTGTTCCAACAGAAGCTGCCACAAGTCATACAGGAACAAATTTAACTTATTTGATCAAAAAAGGAAATATTTAAAAATGAATACATTTAAAAATGAAGCAGACAATACTTTGTAAGTGGCTCATCCTTTGCCAGTATACCCTTTATAGAACCTGCTAGAAGGAGGTATGAGCCAAGAATTCCTTCTGTGAAGAAGCCATTGTCCTTCAAATCTCATAGTACTCCTTTTTGTCCTGTAACCTCTGACATAACCTTCAAAAATTCCTCAGGAGTGATTTTCAATCTGATAGAAGAAATTAGGAAGCGGTGGATTACAGCAGGGAAGAATAGCATAGGAGAATATCTCATTGGGCGAATGGAAGACTGCCAGTGTGACATTGGTATTCCTGTAAAGAAATTCAGGAAATTTAGGCAGGCAGATAATCCAATAGATTTTGTGGGAATGTTTTCATCTTTCTGCTTCCTCACTAGTATATTTTTAGCAACATCAGACTGCAAGTCCAAAGGCAAAATGAATTAATGTTCAGAATAGTAGGTTGTTGATCATTTTATCAAATTTAGTTTGCTTTTTTTGTTTCACTGTTTTAAAAGAAAATCTAAAATAGATGTCCCATTGTTGAATCTGCTTCATTTTTCTGCCAGGTGTTATAGGTGAAAGAAGAAAAGATTTGAATTTTCTATATTTGCAGTTTGGCTACACTACCAAATACTTGAAATAAAGTTGGGCTGCTTTAGAACAAAATCCACCCAATATGTTTTCTTTTTAAATCACACTGACGCCCTTCAAAAAGTTTCTTTATAGTGGATTGTAAGAATAAGTTTGCTGACTACAATATGTCAGATCCTATTTTATATTGTGACAGAAATTTTATTCTTATTTTCATGTTTGTGTCTGCTTCCATTTTCTATACTAAAGTCATAATCATGGATAAGACAAAAAAAAGGAGGTTTCTGCTGGTAAATGCATTACTGCTTTGTAAAGCAGTGTTATTCCGGTAAGCTTTTACAAGATTTTTCTATGGCAAAGCAGCATCTGTAAGCAGTTTTCAATCTGAAAACAACAATGATGCACATCATAAATAATTGTGTAGGACTTTTTCCATACCAGTCCTCTGGTTTAAAAAGAGCACTGTAATGTCTCCTATCGTTTATACTAATAACTTTCAGTTGAAGACTTCTTTGGTTCATTTTCTTCTTTGCTGATAATAAAATTAGTATCTGTTGAGTTTTTGAGAGTAGACCCTTCATTGTGGACTGAGTTTGCAGGCAAACTGCACTGGATAATTGATAACTTTTAATAAAAAGTTATCCATATTGATATAAGAAATAACTAGTGCTTATGAGCACTAACTTATGATGAGTTAGCTGTTAATGATATACTCAAATTTTACTCATAGGCACCCAAATACATTACCCCAAACAGTATATTTTGCTTTGTAATTTTTTCCAGCCATACTACACCCATCAAACTGACATCAACACCAAAGCAGCAACAAGTTATTAATATGAACAGTGATATGTGTTAATGCAGTCTAAAGTCAGAGCACAAAAAATGAGTTTTGAACAAAGAAATGATCCTATTTTTAGACAAATTTAATATAATCCTTGTGTAAAACGTAAGTTACTTTCTGCAACTGGAACCAAATTGTAGCTTTGGAACATGATACAAAGTTTATGAGCACCATTTCTGGAACAGAGAAAATACGATACTGTAGTTATAAAAATCTTTACAACATTGGATACTATTCTATATGTTATTGTGAACAAAATAGAATGATTTCCACTTCTTCCTGTTCTTTTGCATAACTGCATCAAGAAGGGGCAATTTGCATGCCATTGAAGGCTTTACAGCTTCCCCAGACCCAACTGTCATGTTGCAAACACAGGAAAGCTGTAGTATAAATTTTAAAATATTAAGGCAGCTCATCCCAAAATATCCTGGCTCTATGCATGTAGATGGCTCCCTCTGTATTAATCCTACCATCTAAAAGCCTTTCCCCCACAAAATCTGAAATCAGCCTTCCAGCTCCCCTAAGGTTGCCTGACCCTAATCTAAAGCATAACTTGATGACAAACTATCACTATGGCTTTATAATTGAAAAGTATCAAAAAATATGATCAGCTCCGCGAACATTTTATTTTTCACCTCTGAACATTCATTAATATCATTACATCTACTACTAATTGCTTACATATATGGAAGCATATATTGAATGGAGCATCAACATTGAGGAATAAATCTAACTTTTGTTCCTGCCCCGTTTTCCCCCCCAGATGGACTAAGAGAAATTAGGTGCCAAAATGTAAACTAACAAGCCAGCAGGAGATAAAGTTCAATTACTTTCTCGCTTACTTGCTCCCGCATAGCACCGCTGCTGTAATCAAAATTTAAATGCCCCAGCTGCAACTGAGTGAGAAAAATGATTCCATCCCAGATATTCTGTCATATCTATTTCAGTTCTTAGATTTAATAACTATTCACTTTCTTATTGAGACAAAGAAGAGATAAAAGCCCATCACAGTTTCTGAATATCTTTAATTCACTACTAAACCACCAAATTGCAATGAGGCTGTGGCTGGTCACAAAAGGTGACGTTTTGCTGTTGTTTAATTTTTAAGAAAACAAATAGGATTTGTCTGGTGTCCAGAATCATTCTTGTAAATAACAATGATGCTGAAGACTGGCCCTTTGCTTTGCATCATCATAATTTCAAGGGAAGAAAGGACGGAGGAAGGACTGAGCTGGCAAGCTCCAAGGCAGGCATCCAAGGGCACATTGGTGTTTAGATTTCAGATTTGGCACAAGCCAACATGAAAAAAACTTTGCTCATTTTTCACTGCAATAAATGAACTAAATCTGTATTGAACCATCTGTAGCTCTTTATCTTAAATACTAAAATCTAACTATCATAACAATAGCACTTAGACTTATATACTGCTTCACAGTACTTTACAACCCTTTCTGAGCGGTTTACAGAATCAGCAGATTGCTCCAACAATCTTAACAACCTCAGAAGGTTGGAAGGCTGAGTCAACCTTGAGCCAGTGAAATTTTAACTGCTGAAGTCCTGAAGTCCAATTGGCAGTCATCAGAATTAGCCTGCAATACTGCGTTCTAACCACTGCCCCACCATGGGTCTAAATGCTCCAGTTCATTCTTAAAGAAAAAAAGGATGATTCTCTATTGCCTTTTCTATCGGCAAATGTTCCTGAAAAAAAACTTTAAATGCATGTACTCACTCATATTCAGCCTACTATTTTCAGTTCCAGTCAGGTTTATTCTTGTTTTGTAATTCATTACCATCCACGACAAAGATTATGAAAGAGGAATTGGTCGATAGAAAGTAAGTAGAAAGTAAAGAATTCAGTTGAGCTCTTTAGTGCTTCAAAGCAAATGTAGACATATAGAGAGATAGGCTGCTGACTGACTGCTGAATATCTCTGTAAGACCTGTTGGTGCTTTTGTCAAGGCCTTTTAATGAGCAGAATGTTGAATCATGCTACCATGGTATTGATTTGTCCATCACTATGGGAAATAGCTAAGTAGCTTACAGCGCAACATTAGCTGCATTAGAATGACAGTGGGAGGGGGGGAGAATATAAGGATTGTGTTTTGCTTTATATAGAATCCTCTCTTATTTGCATGGCTTTTCATTTGTGTTCTTCACATCCAACTATAATTATGTTTAGCAGCATGTCATGTATTCCCATTGCCATATAATTTCTATTTAAATAAAATAGCCTACTTGTGTTTTTTTTCTTTTTCAGTAATACTACTTTTTCGAAATGCATGTGACTAATCTAAAATATTATAAATTCCTTGAGATTATATCATACACATTTCATTTCAAAAAGTTTCCACCAACCTTCATTATGATTTCATATGGTTTCATCTTTTGAGAGTTGAGGTTTCAGGGTTTAAAACTAATCTGATGTTCAGCTTAATTTGATCGAAAGGACAAATTGTTCTCCTTTAGCTATGTAATATTATTTGATTTTTTTTTTGCTTCAACTTTTAACATTTACAGGACTACTAGAAATTTCCCATTGGTTAGCGTGAATCATTCATTTAGAATTGACTTTTCATTCACAATTTTGCACTGATAGCAAGCATGTACAAACTAATATGATTGAAGAGGCTCAAGTGTTATTTTAAAGTGACATCTGAAATACCCTCTGATTCTTGGTCTAAGTCCTAAAATCAGACCTGACGTTCTGAACGTGTTAACGTTCACACGTTAACAAAAACTTTGCTGAATCAAATCAAAGATCCATCTAGCTTAGCATTCTGTTTCCAACATCAATCAACTGTGTTGTGTTCTAGAAACTTTACAAGGCACGAAAGCACTCACAGACCTCTAGCCCATATATGTACTTGAGCTTTGTGACCTGTGAACAAAGGGACGTAGCGTTAAACTGAGATGTGTTTATTTTTAAGTGTTTCAAAATAAATTGAATCCAGATTTAGTCATGCTTGAAGTAGACTCAGTGAAATCACCAAACCCACTGATTCTTTTGAAATCAATGGAATTAAAATTACCCTACACTTACTTTCTTCTTTGATTCAATTGTTTTGTTTTAAGCATGATTAAATCTGGATCAAGCATCTTATTATTAGCTCAGATTGATTTATAGAGTTCACAGTTCATAATCCTATTGGAAGTAGTAAGTTATGGAACAGATTGATTGGGGGTGGAAAGATCAGTCATTTTTTTCTGATCATAAGTTACCTCTTATTTTATAGCTTGCCTTGTCTGGATAGCAGTGCTTAATGTATCACATAAGTGTTAAGAACAACTAAAACACTGTGTTTTGAGCACTGAGAGCAGAATACATTCTCTGCTAGTTTAAGCAATGAAACTTAAAGCTGTCAAAATCCTAACTGTTTATGAATGTCGCATTAAAACACCATCCACATGCCATCAGAATTTTCCATCTGTTATAGTAAAATGCATTGTCTGACATCAAAGCCTTCATTAGGTTAAACAAAACAATTTTATATCATGTTTTTTTCATGGAGATGTTCACATATTGTTTGGATTCTTATTTTTATTCTTAATTGATGTATGTGTATGATTGTGTGAGAAAAAAACTTTTTTTATCAAGTAACATCAATCCTTGCACACTCTATGCAAAATTTTGTAAGCATTGCAATAATGCTATGATTACACAAGGAACTATTTTAACTTTATTACACTTTCTGTATAAAAGATTTGTATTTAAAATTGTTTCAATCTGCAATCTTGTAAAATATATTAATAAAGTAATGATTATTAAGAAAGAAAATGCGGCTCCATTTTTAATCATAATAAAAACAAATTAATATCAATATGTGATTATGGGGTACAATATTTTATCAGCTGCTGTGTATTTTAATTTTTGTATTGTTGCAATTGTTTTTAATTTATTTTAATTCTGTTTGCTGCCCAGAATCAGTGTTGAGATGAGCAGCCATACAAATTGAATGAATAAATAAATATATATATAAAATATTTTATGAAGATTTGCTATAAATGGTCAATCGTTTCAAAAACATTTAATCTGATCCAGACGTTTTCCATCTCCATAAATATATCAACATATTTGGGAAGGGGTAAATAACTTCACTTCTATGTTTAAAAAACATGTTTGCATACAAACAAACTATAGAGAAGTAAGCTAGCAGGTGAGTCTCTATGCATTTTTAATGTTTCTATCTACAAATTACTGATATATTAAAATAGTGAAAAAGCTCAATTCAACCCATTCTTTTTACTGCTTTGGATCTATGAATCTATGCTAATAAAATTTTACATTACATCCTACAATTTCCTAAACAATATGAAACCTAAACAATTTCCTAACACACCTAAACAGCACACACCCCAAAATCAAGTTCACCATGGAAACGGAAATAAAC
>BHFT01079753.1:0-10384 GCA_004320025.1 Laticauda laticaudata
CCCCTGCCCTTCCCCCCACCCCCGCCTTTTCCCCCCATTTCTCTTCACCTCATATAGTTATAACGAACGATGTGAGAAATGGCGGGGAAACGCATGGTTTTAATCGGCCTCACCTCATGCCTAGAAATCATGCTGGGCCTTCCTATTGGTGGAGGCCATATTGTTGGAGAAACATGGTACTAGACTGTTAATATTGGAAGGTCATGATCTGACATTGGGGTGGCACGCATTTTTATGGTATAAGGAAAGTAAAGTGCATGGATACTTCCGGGGACATTATGCTCAAGATGCCTTATTATCAACATGGGAGAAAATAGGTGAACAATATTATTTGAAAATACCAGTCTGGTTATCAACAATAGAGGCATTTTCGTATCCAAAAGTTTTTTAAATGGAACATATTGTTAGTTATAGTGAAATCTTAAATGAAAAGGATGAACTCAGAACAGAGCATGAACTAGAAGAACAAGGGATAAATATGAATTGGAATTCATATATGCAAATACATACTAGATATGAAAAAGATTGTAAGACAGATGGGTTTCACAGAGAATTGACTGAACTAGATCAAATCCTAACAGGTACTGAAGAGAAGATGATTTTAAAAATTATGGTTACTTAGTAGGAGTGAAATTACAAGAAGAACAAGTTAAAGAAACAATGATTGCTTGGGGAAAAATTTTTGAATATGGGATAGATTTAGATAAATGCCAGAAACTGTGGACTAGAAACTATAAATTAACAATGTCAACAGCTTATAAAGAGAACTTGTATGAGATGTTTTACAGGTGGCGTTTACTCCCGGCAAAAATAGCAAAGATGTTCAAGGACAAATCAGCCAAATGTTGGAAATGTCATCAGATACCTGGATCATATTACCATATGTGGTGGACATGTACAGAAGCTTAAAAAAATGGACTGAAATACACACATGGTTGGAAAAAATGATAAAACAGTACATAGATTTGAAGCCTGAGATATTTTTATTGGGGATTTTACCTGAAGGTTATAGTAAAGAAATAACAAATTTGATTATTAATATTTTAACTGCAGCTAGAATTGTATTGGCTCAAAATTGGAAAAACGAGAAAATTCCAGTGGAGGAGAAGGTGATTAAGAAAATAATGGAATGTGCGGAAATTAGTAGATTAACATTAGCAATTAGAGAATGAGAAGAAAAGGAGTATTATAAGATTTGGGATTGATTTTATCAATAGTTAGATAGAAGTGTAAGAAAGTAAAGTATAATGTAATGGTAATGATACACTATAGATGATTATTTTTGAATGTTACAATTTGGATATAATTTACCTAGAGTTGAGATTTGCTTTTAAAAACAGCTTGGAGTTGAAATTAACATTTTAATGAAATTATAATAATGATATAATATGATATGGAATGTTGATCAGAATATAATATGAATGCAAAGTTAAGAGGAAAGGATTCTTGATACTGTGCACGTGATATATGTACCAAACCAACACATTGTACAATTGAAACAAGGTTTTATTTGTTTGTTATAAAAATAAAAAACTTTTAAAAAAACCAGAGATCATTCAAGTGTAATCAAGCTCATCATGCACCAAGGTCCCCCTGAAGGGGATCCAGATAATCTATTTCATCTAAAGGGCCTGTCACAAAGGCCAACGGATGCAAAACGTATGTAAAAAGGACACAGCGGATGAGAAAATTTTCCATCCGTTGTTATCCGCACTCAAAAGTATCCCGAATTTGCATAAGCAGAGCGGACAACAACGGAAAGGAATAGACAGGGAGAGGACGTAGCGAGGATGTAAAGAGGATGCTACACGTAAGCCAAGCAGATGGAAGCGGATGCACATCCACAGGTCTTCCGGGGGAGCGCAGCAAAGCGGACGCACAGCAGAAGGAGTGGATGCAGAGCGGATGCCTAGCGGATGATGCGGATGCAAAGCGGAAGCCTAGAGGATGCATAGTGGATGCCTAGCGGATGCAGAGCATTCACAGCGCATGCGGGGAGGATGCATTGCGTAAGCCCCGTGGATATAAAGGGAAGAACCTCACAAGCAGGTCACCATTCAGAGGAAAGACCTGCTGCCAGACACAGCTCCAGCCAGCCAGCCAGCCAACAGCCATGGGAAAGAAGAGAAAGCCTGTCCCATCTGCTGCCAGCCCTGGAAAGAGGGACAGGGCCACCATCCCACCCCCTGGCCCTGACTCTGCTTCTGCTGGGGCTTCTGCTGCTCGGGCTGACTCCTGCTTCTGCTGGAGCTTCTGTGGCCTGCTCCTGGTGCTGGGCTTCTGCTAGGGCTTACTCTGCTGGCGCTGCTCCTGGTGGCTGGTGCTTCTGCTGGTGTTTACTCTGGCAGGTGCTGCTCCTGGTGCTGGGCTTCTGCTGGTGCTTACTCTGTTGGCGCTGCTCCTGTCCTGCTGCTCCTCTTCCTGCTGGTGCTGCTGGTGCTCCTGGTCTGCTGGTGCTGCTGGTGCTGCTGGTGCTCACTCTGCTGCTGTTGATCCTGGTCCTGCTGGTCCTCTGGCCTGCTGGTGCTTACTCTGCTGCTGCTGATCCGGTGCTGCTGGTGCTGCGGTCCTGCTGGTCCTGCTTTGCTGCTACTGTTGTTGTTGCTGCTGCTGCTGAGGGTGGTGTGGTGGAGCAGCCCCTACAATCTCGAAGCCCCTCTGAGCCTGATGAGGCTGCAGATGGCCCTGCCAGAGGGAGGAAGAGGCATACACGAGAACGAGAATGGGAGAGGAGTCAGTACTCCATCGAAGAGGAACATACAGGATGAGGTGCTGGAATGGCTGAGGGAGAATGAGTATCTTTGGCGGAAGGGACACAGGCTCTATCGTGACACCAAAAGGAAGCAGGCCTGCTTGGAGAGAGAGAGGCGGAGAGACCTGGGCTACACTTCGGAGCAGGAACTGGGCTGCTCCTCGGCTGGTGGAACGCACATGCACACCTGGGTACGGGAAGCTGCACCTCAAGAAATCTGGCCAGGCCACGGTCAAGCTGAACGGACCGAGAGACTACGTGATGGCCAAGTGCAGCTTCTTGGAGGTGAGATCCGCCACCGAGGAAGCAGCCCTTCTGACAACCCTCTCTTCTCAGGCAGCCGCAGAGGCGCCAGTCCTCTTCTGGCCAAGAGTCAGCTCCCTGTGTCCAGCCAGGTACTCTGTGGAGCGTGCCATGACAGAGACCTCCCCGACAGCTGCACTCCTGTGGCGGAGTGCATGGAGGACCCACTGACGCAGTGGGAGCAAGGAGAGGGACTTACACCAGAGACCAACCCACATCTACACGAAGCTCCACCTCCACAGAAAGCAGGCCAGAGAGGCAGACCGGAGGGGCAGAGCCACATCTGTCCTGCTGGAGATCAGGGACACCATAAGAAGCAGCGTAAGATCTCCTCTCTCAGCTGGTACACACCGACATCCCATCCTCCAACCGCAAACCCTTCCTCACCTACATCAACCAGATCCTCAATGGATATGTCCGAATCACGTACACAGGTGATCAAAGGACAGGATCACCGGTCCTTCTTCACCACGCTCCAGACCGAGCTGAACCTGCTCCCACCCAGTCCAGGTCTGCTCCTCCACCCCAGGTGATGTCACTGCCCTCCAAGGCTTTCCACGGGCCCTCACCTACCAAGGCTATGGCTGCCGGAGCTCCAGCACCACAGGCAGCTCTTCCCAGTCCTGGCACACAGGTACATCGGACACCAACCGGTGCCACTGATGCCCAGCAATGTCACCGATGCCACCTATGTGACAGATGCCACCCATGCCACAGATGCCACCCATCCCACAGATGGCACCACACGCTCACCTTGTTCACCTGCAGACCAGACAGCCCACTAACACTCCTCCTTCCTCCACTCCCACAGCCAAGCCCGGCTCAGACACGATTGTCATCGAATTGGGGCTGACACCCCATGTCCTGGAGGAAGGGGCTCTCAACATCACAGGACTGAGCCAGCTCTCTGAGAGCTTCCTCCACACACAATCCCTGTTGTCTCTTGGGGCCAGGCACCCCAAATGGCGCCTCAGACCAGCACTCCAGCAGCAGCCACGTCCACAGCACCTGACCCTTCACACCTTGAGACTGGGCATGCCTGAGTTACTAAGAAAGAGTGCCAGAGACTGGTTGGATACCTGTTGACTTTATCTTTGCTTGGACACTTGGCTCATTTTGCGTTACAGCTTTTTATTAAATAAAGATTATCTTTGCTTCACACTTGCTTCATTTAATTTTTATTAAATAAAGTCTTGGTGGAAACTTTTAGAAAATGGTTTAAGCCTTTGCAATGCTTGTGGGATGGGTAAGGGAATAGCAGTGGGATGGGCAGGAAACCTTTGAGATGGGTAATAGTCTGTGGGATGGGCAGGGAAACCTTTGGGATGGTAATAGCTGTGGGATGGGTTAGGATACCTGTTGGATGGGTAATAGTTGTGGGATGGGTTAGGAACACCTTGTGGGATGGGGTAATAGCTGTGGGATAGATAAACCTCCAGTGCAAGCATAGTGGACTGTATGGTCCACCGCTCCCAGGTGCCACACCTTTGGCCTTTATTATCAATAACAATGTTATCATTGATCCACACATTTCAACATAAACACAACTCTTTCTAAATGCCCTGTTCATTGTAGGGCCACTCAACATACATGGCACAATCTATCCGTGTTGATGAACAGGCTGAAGGAAGCATCCATTAACGCATCTATCATCCTGTCTTTGCCACTCCACTGCTCTAGCTGGGGAACTTGCACCAGTGTTTCAGGAGGTTGCACTGCTTCTTCCGCTTCACATGAAGCTCTGTGGGGGCCTTGCAACATCCACAGTATCTATCAGGTTTTGCCCTTGCCTCCATTCACCAGGGTCCTATGTCCCATTGCCTTGTTGGAGGTCCATGAGCCTGTTTCTGCAACACTGGGTAGCGGGTGCGCATGAGATGTTCAGGATGCAGCAAGCTTCCATGATCTCCTCCACGGTCTTGGGCGATGCTGCATGGTGGTGAGAATACTGGAACCTGTTGCCAGGATGCCAAAGGGATCCTCCACCACCCGCCTTGCCCTGACAACTGTAGTTGAAGATCCTCTCTTCACGGGTGAGGCATCTGGAAGTGTAGGGCTTCATGAGGTAGGTTATGAGGGAGAAGGCGTCATCCCCCACGATGAAGTAAGGCACATCTTGTGTTTGTCATTCAGCAGGGGGTCTGGATCTGGGAAGCCCACGATGAGTTGCGTTCAAAGCCCCTCCTTGAGGTGACTGGTGTTGTATACCTGGGCATCTGAAGATGAGCCATTGCCTGAAGCATCAATGTACATGAACTTGTAGTCAGCATCGACCATGGTGAAGAGGAAGATGCTGAAGAAGCCTTTGTAGTTGTGATAAGTGGACCCTTAGTTGGGTGGAGCTTTGCAGCCACGTGCTTGCCCATCTATGGCTCCAACGGTGTGGGGAAGTTCCACTTCTGATACCAGCTGCTCTGCAACTTTCTTCCAGCCTTCTTCCGTGGTGGGGGCACTGGAGGAGCTCCTCCAGGTATTCTTCGATGATGGCCTGCACCACGTCTCTGACCACAATGCTGATGGTGTTGTATGGCACCCTCCAGGCATACTGTATGCTCCTGTATGTGGTCCCTGAGGCCAGGTGGTGCGAGTCAGTGCCAGCTTGACCCCAGGGTCCAGGCTGGGCCGGAAGTTTGGTGCTCTTCTTGGTCAACCTTGGTCTCAGCTGCTCCACAATTTCGTCAAACTTGGCTGGTGGCATCCTCATGAAGTTCTGGAATTTACGAGTTTCTTCGTTCCTCAGCTCCATCATCAGCTTGTTTGTGCAGTCTATACTCTGCTCCTTCTCACGATCCATCTCGGACCCAGACACTTCTTGGACGCCTCCTTTTTTTGCATAGAACAGGTGAAAGAGCCTGTAGATGGCTTTGAACTGTTGTAGAACAATGGTCGCTACCAAAGGAGTGTGTGACGATGCCATGGTGGAGATGACTGGATGCTGTGGAAGAGCAAGAGCCAGATGACTGCTGGACTGAAAGTGAGATCCAGGTGAGTTCCTCCCCTTTTTATAGGAAATATAGGTTTTCCGCTCGGTGTCCTTTTGCATCCTCTAGACATCCTCCAGAATCCTAAAATATCCAAGATATGTCCCTTATACGAACGTTTTTTTCCATTTTAATGGTTTGTATGCGAGCTGATCCGCTTTCATCCTTTCTCCATCCGTGCTTTTAACGCTGCGTGTCTGTTCTGCATCCATTTCGCTTCCTCCCTGTGTTCGTTTTCTGCTGGAGCGGATGCAAGATGCGCGGATGCGCAGGCGGATGCCTTAGCGGACATAGCGGACGTGTAACCGGATGACGACGGATGTAGAACTGATGTTCCCCATATGAGTTGCGGATGCAGAATGGACGCGTTGGATACATTTTTCGCTCCAAAAGTTTTGTGCAGCTCAAAACTTTTTGAGCGGATAAATCTCAGTAGATGGATGCTGGACGGATAGAGAGTATAAAAAACGGACGCAGTGAGTACAGAACAGAAGCATCGCGTTACACCAATGGATGGCAAGTGTTTCTCTCCGTTTTACATCCTCTTTCCATCCATTGGTGCTGTGTGACAGGGGCTTAAGGTCCTTTGCAATCATTTTCTGAGACACTTTCCCCAAAAGAGGGAAGACAGATACTGAATGAAAATGTCCCAGTTCAGTGGATTCAGGATTCAAAGTCAATTTGACAAAGGCTGAAAAGATTCTTTTACACACACCTGCAGAAAGCTCTCAAGAGAGCATATGTCACCTGAAATAAGACCATGGGACAACTGTCTGCAGATGCAATGAGCATGCAGAAATAGTGGTTCTAACCAATGTTTAGTTGGGTCCAGTCTTTATTGAGCACCAGCAATGCTCTTGACATCTCTTTTCTCTTTTCAGCAGCCTCAATTCAGTGAACCCTGAGGAGTGATGGGGCTTATAGAAGGAAATGGTCACATGGGTATCATCTGATCCAAATCCTTGAGTACCCCCCCCCCATTTGAAGCAGTGACCAAGGCTTTAAGTGTACTGTGTGGAATAATTTTCAGCTATACCTGAAACCCTTGGTTTTGTTGTCCCTTAGTGATAACAAGGTCCTCAAAAATTTCATGCAGAAATTAAGGCTTGGTGCCGTTCCAAATTGCTTCTTGAACATATTGCTCAAATTTGCAGCAAGCAGGACATTTCAGGGAAACATGAGAGGTTGTGCAAGTTCTTTTATTTCCTTATAGCCTAGAATTATTCGGATGGAGACCCTGTTTCTGTTGAAGATTTGCAGTATTTGAAGCAATATATATATATATAGCTTTCTTATAGTCTTCTACTGATCATGTGAAACTCTTATTGGTTTAGGGTCTTCCCTGTTTTCTGCTTTCTGAAGTTAAGTGTAGCAAATTTAGTTGATGTATTTCCTACAGGAAACTTTTTTTCCAAGGATTAGAAGATTGTAGCTTGAAAACCTTCTCAGAAAGCATATCCTAGTAATATTGGCTGCAGCTGATAATTGCAGACAGCATCCAAAATGTTTATCTTCTCCTCAGTGAAATGTTTGTCTAATAGCCCATCCAAACTGGTTCAGCATAAAAGCTAAATTGAGCATATAAGCACATAGACTTCTGAACAGGAGTAGTTAAGAGAAGAGTACTTGTTCCTACCCATTCCACAGCTCATATATCTCAAAACATTCATTTGGTCCCATGTGAGATTGTCTTCAGGATTAGAGCAGCCTCCATACGATTCTCCAGTATAAGTTATGACTCAATGAACAATTATGAGGAAAGCTTCTCCTCAAGCAGCTGATAAGAGGTAATGATGGCTGAACTAAGTAAAAATGTATGGAGTGCATTAGTCTTAAAACAATGAGAACATTGTGCATGGAACCACTGTCTTCTCCGAAAAATAAGGTCTGGAAGGCAAGATGTTGCCTTGTGAAGGAAAGAAAGTGCTATGATCATGTAGTACTTTCTATGATTTTCTAAATGAGGCTTTGCAACATTTCTGGACAATCACATACACAGTTTATGCATTTAAAGAAGGAATTGAGCTAAGTTGCCTTTACCTTGACAATGTCAAACTTTCAAATTTACTGAATCAAAGAACAGGGCCTACCGGCATGAAATGTTCCTCATTGTAGGAATCAACAGTCATAGAGCCCAGCGAAGGTGCATGATCACTATTTTCCTCAGCTCCCATTCTAAGAAGATTTAAGAAGCATTCTGATTTTCTTGTCTACCTTGCTGCCTTAAAGAATATGCTTTTTGTGAACATTAATTGTACTTTTCCTCAACTTTAAATCCTGATAGTCAATTTATCTATTCCCTCATTAAGACAAGGCCTTCCTTGCATTCAATTAAAAAGTGAGTGAGGATGTTTGTTTACATAATGGAAAGGGTGATATCTGTTAAAGCATTGCAATAATTTTTAACAATTTGCAATTTCATTCCATTCTAATGAACAGCAAAAATAAAATTGGTCATGAGTTTATTATTATTTTTTCTAATTATAAATGGCCCTGTTTTCTTCTGATTCATTAAGCAGAATTGGAAAGAGTCAGGACCTGGACCTCTGGAGAGAGTGAAGGAGTTTTATAGCTGAAGATCTGATTTACTTAAGTGAGTTGAGGATTCATTACACAGTCATCACACTCAGCCCTCCCTTTCAAAAAGAAATATTTTGGATATACATAGCACACTGAGAGCTTGTGAACTATATATGTTTGTGAATTTCATGAAATTCATGTTCATGGATTTATTTTTTTCCAGGATACTTGATTAAAAAATAGCTTTGTTCTTCTATGACAAAATTATTCAGGTTTTAATTCATGAATGGAATGAAGCCATCATCCTTTTTAGAATCAGGACTGAGCATTGCAAGCAGATACAATCAAATTAACTCAAAAACACAAGTATACATACAGTATATGTTGCATTTCTGCTGTTTATTGGACCTTATGTTTGGCATTTTGGTAATAAGTCTGATTATGGTGTTTTAGACAAAAACTTCAAAGTCTTTCAAACACAAAACACACTGTAGTTAAATATTTGAATGGTCACTCCATATATTTTTCGAGAGAGAGTTAAATTCATAGACATCATAAACCTTCTCTACTATTTCACCTCCTGCCATGCCTATCAAGCAGATGTGTTAAACATGCGGCCCCTAGGCTGGATCCTGCTCATGGTAGGCTGGGGAGTTGGCTTCTGGGCAGTCCCAGAGATGGCAACGTATTGTGCCCTGCCACCCTGGGCCAGCCACACCTACTCAGTCAGCTGCAACAACCAGGCCACGCCCCCAGCCCCCAAGGGCAAACAAAATCCTGATGCAGCCCATGACAAACTCGAGTTTGACACCCCTGCTATAAATAATTCAACTAAATGATAATTATTCTTCAGGTCATGTCTAAAAGTTTGGATGTTGTTATTATTAAAAAAATACGTTAATACGATGCAAACATCCCATTTTTCTTATTGTTTGTTGAAATGTTATTTTTAGATCACATGAATCAGAAAATAACACAAGCAGTCTATGCATTGTCCACCTGGCCTGACCCAATAATTTGTATTTTAATGTTTCCAGAGGATTTCCGATGGAATAACATGCTTCATCAAAAACATTCATCCACAAACATTATTATTTCTTACTGCATAGTGAACAAGTGCTCCTAAGCTCTCCACACATTGGAAAAATGTAAAAAAAAAACAAAACCCTGTACAAATGAAATTCAGAATTAATATTACAAAAATGTATTATGTTAGGTAAATTATTTGAAAAACAGAGTAAAGGAACATTGGCTGGCTTCTTTTGTATGCAAACTTGCTCTTCTTTCATATCATAATTTAAATACATCAGTTTTAACCTTTAAGTGTAATCTCTAATTCCTTCTGGTTCTTCAAGTGTCCACCGTTCAATATCCCAACTGAGGAAGGGGTCAAGGTATTTTCTAAAGCACCTGTATGCCAGAACAGGAATAATGGATGGAAACTGAACAAGAAGAGATTTAACCTGGAAGTAAGGAGAAACTTTCTGACAGTTAGAACAATCAACCAATGGAACACCTTGCCCTCGGAAGTTGTGAGAGTGTCATCACTTGAGACTTTCAAGAAGAAATTGGACTGCCATTTGTCAGAAAAGTTGTAGGGCAGTGGTTCCCAAAGTGGGTAGTACTGCCACCTGGGGGTGGTGGTGTTCTGTATGGAACTTGGTAGATTCCAAGTACTTCATTCTGATTGGCCGAAAAGACCACTTACGGATTGGTTCGCTCGGAACCAATCCGGGAAGCCGCCAAACGGAGGGAAGAATTAAATAACTGTCATTGGCCACAAGCCGGCAGGCTAGCTGCTATATAAAGGGCTGCCGCGGCTTGGGCT
>BHFT01079761.1:0-14849 GCA_004320025.1 Laticauda laticaudata
GACAATGTAACAGCCAAAGCTCACATAAACAAACAGGGGGGCACACAGTCAAAACATCTCATGCGGGAAGTGGAGCGCTTGTGTTGTTGGGCAGAGAGCAACCTACTTTCCATCAGAGCAGAGCACATTTCGGGTCTGTCGAATACATAGGCAGACTGGCTGAGCAGGGCCACCATCGATCAATCGGAGTGGCACCTCCATCCGACCCTGTTTCAAGAGGCAGTCAGGACATTTGGACAGCCAGTGGTGGACCTGTTTGCTTCCCCCCTCAATGCTCAGCTCCTGAGATTTTTTTCCAGGTACCCCTCGCAAGGAGTGGAGAACTTCAATTCGCTCCACTATCATTGGTCCCCGGGACTTCTGTATGCATTTCCACTACTTCCACTGGTTCCCAAGGTCATCCTTGGGATGAAACTGCTAGACAAGAGGGAGGAGCTGCTTCTAGTAGCTCCTCACTGGCCCAGATGGCCGTGGTTTGCATACCTCTGCAGTCTATCCATATCAACACCATGGAGAATTCTGCCAGACAGGGTCTTGCTAACCCAGGGACCCCTTCAACATATGGACCCTCAATGATTGCACCTGACCATCTGGAGGGACCAGGAGGGGTTTCCAGGCCAGACTGAGTCCCTCGCATAGGACAGGCCAAGCTTTGGTATATCCCACTACTGGATGCTCTGAACAGCTAATGGGAGAAAGAGCATACTTACCTGACATGCCCGTTCTCTTTTAGCTGTGAAGAGCACCCAGCCCCACCTTTTTTCCATCTGGTGGGGTCCTGTTTTGGCCAACAAATTTGTTAGGGCATTGAGGATGAGGGCATTTATTTCTCTCATCTACGCCAAAACGGGAACGTTGAGGAGGAGTCCTATGGAGGAGGAGGAGCGTTCCACAAATTAACCCCAGCCTAGACATGCAGAGACTGAAGCACTTCCCACTTACTGGATGCTCTTCACAGCTCGAAGAAAATGGGCATGTCAGGTAAGTACCAACGCCCTTTTCCAGCAATACCAAATCAAACAAAGAGATAACAATTTGTGTTGTACAAAGGCACCATAAATGTCATTGAATTTTCCTATGACTTCTATCTATTTGGATTCTGTATCTCATTTTTTTAAAACTTAATTTTATTTCCCTTGAGGTTGTAGCAGGTGATTTAGCAAGTTTTACTGGAATCACACAATGAGAGTGTAAAAAGGAATCCAGACTTTCATTTCGCTCTTCCCTGACACCAACTGTACAACTTCTGTTATTTTCTTTGTGTATTTACTGATATTATATTTGCATCTTTTTTTTTCTTTTCTTCCTTGTTTAATTTGTGTTGTCTATTTTAAATAAAAAGAATTAAAAAACAATACAAAACCTGATAGCCCAATTCTCCCTTCCCATTTCCACATATATCCCATGGACCCATAGGAATTTCAAAATATTGAAATACTGTGAAAATATCATGGAATGGTTCTTCAAAAACATGCAGGGCATTACAAGTTATCACTCCAGCATATTTCCATCCATTTGTTCGGCTAGCACTAGTTTTTAGCTGATCCTACCTCTGCTTTGCAAACCAGAGAAAGAATGGTTGATGAAAATTCAAGTAGCACAACAAACTTAAAGGCAGTGGGATTTAAAATGAGGATAAGAAACTGGTAGCACATATTCCTGGTCTATAACCTAAGGCAATTTTAGCTGTTTCTCTTTCTCAGAAGCTCTAACTAATCTTAATCAGTGTAAATTTTAAAAACTAAATTCTCTCTCCCCCCTCCCTCTCTCTCTCTCTCTCTCTCTCTGTGTGAAGCCCAGAACTTCCTCAGTATGTCATTCCTTGTATCCTCTGATACCTTGATCAAAAGCTACAAGGAGGAAAATTGTTTCAGTAAAGTTAGTCACGACTCAGTTCAGATCTCTTTCTTTGCTGGAAATTACTTCCATTTGAGATTTCACTTTTCTGATGTCTTTTCATCAACAGCTAAAAAATATTTATGTCTTTTTAAGGCTTTCCTATTTCTCTAATGGACTTGCTGATGTAATGTTTCCTTTGCTTTTGATGATCTGGCTGATGTTTTGTTAATTTTTACTCATAAATGGAGTTGTTCCTCTGATTTAGTTTGAAGGGTGGAGTAGACAAATTATTTTCATTTAGATGATTTCCTCATGCTTTTACTCATATTTTGCTGATGGAGGAGGTGCCTTCAAATAGGTTTCATTCCTGGACAGATCCTGCAGTTTTCTTGCCAAGATTTCAGAACTGGCTTGCCATTACCTCCTTCTCAGGACTGAGAGAAAGTGACTAACAAAGGTCATTCAGCAGGCTTTGTGCCTAAGATGGGACAAGAACTCTTATTCAATCAATCAATCAATCAATCAATCAATCAGAATAGAGCTGGAAGGGACCTTGGAGGTTTTAAAGTCCAGGCAGGAGATCCTATACCATTTCAGACAAGTGACCATCCAGTCCCTTCTTAAAATCTTCGAGTGATGAAGCACCCACAACTTCTGGTTGGAAGCTGCTCAACTGGTTAATTGTCCTCACTGCTGGGAAGTTTCTCCATAGTTCCAGGTTGCTCCTCTCTTGATTAGTTTCTCTATCCATTGTTACTTGTCTTGTCTTCTGATACTTTGGTAAATAAGTTGACCCCCTCCTCTATATGGCAGCATCTCAAATACTGGAATATTGCTATCATATCCTCCCTGGTCCTTCTTCTCTCTAGACTAGCCATACCCAGTTCCTGCAGCCATTCTTCATATGTTTTTGTCTCCGGGCCCTTAATCATGTTAGTTGCTCTTCTCTGCACTTTTTCCAAAGTCTCAATATCTTTTTTGTAACGTGGCGACCAAAACTGGATGCGGTATTCCATTATATGTTAACCACAATTATATCAAAGTAGGTCTTTTTATTTTGCTATATTTCTCCATTTATTTTTAAAACTACCCACTTGTTATTCTAGTTAAAATATAACTTTCAACATTTTTAAACATGCACTTCCATCCAAATATTTCTTTACACATCTATTTTAATTTATCTATTTTGTCTAGAGATGCACTGCAATTTTTGTAAGAGAATTGCAAAGCCTGGCCAATAGTTAACTTCTGTTCCACATATTAGGCCAAGAGTTATCACATCATATTATCTAGAATATGATGCAAATTCCTCAAGTCATTTTGTGTGCATTTACATTTCAAAAAGTAACAGAAAATGAAGCATTTGAAATGACTAATATAGTTTGTTAGAAAATTTTCATTGCTGAAGGGGCAGTTTTATTATGGAGCATAAATATTCATGAGGAAATTAGCTTATACAATAAAAATACAAGAGTCTAGCCTCCTGACCATGGTCTATATGCATACAAGTAGTTCTCAACTTATGACCAGTGGCTTAGTGGCTATTTGAAGTTACAGCAAAGTAAAAAAAAAGTACTTATGAGCTGGATTCAGAGTTCCACTGGCCATCTTTCCCTCGGCTCTATGGTGACTTGATCATATTTTGACCACTCCACAATGAGCCCACACTTACAGCTGTTTGCAGTGTCCTGCAGTCACATGACTTCAATTTGTGATTAGTTTGTTTTTTTTGCCAGATTTTGGTGTTTATTTTCATCCAAAAAATACATGGATTGTGGACAATGAGTTCACTGATGGCTGTGGTGTCTGCTATATGACCATTATGTTCAATTAACAATGGCTGCAAAAAAAAAGGGGGGGGGATAAATTGGGCAAAGTTATGTGATGCCCAGCTTAAAGGCTGACATGGCTTAGATCATAATTTAGGGCTCAAATATGGTTGAGGTCTACCTATAATTAATAAAAACAATGCAACAATTTGGCCATGTCTTATTTACCTTTGAATGGAAATGGAAATAAGTTTGGAGGGATTGCGAACAATTTAGAGAATTTGGCTCATTACTGTTAAAAGCTTTCTGGCCTGATAAATTAATGATAATAATTGATAATAGTCATTCGCAACTGTTATGCATGTTTGTTTTATTCTAAACTGCCTAGAATTACAGAAAAGTGTGAAGGATAGCTATATAAATCAAGTAAATAAATATTGTCAGTTATAAAGCAGACTTTCTGCCATTCATCCTAAAGTCCAGTCATTTCACTCATATCATTTCGCCTATTGCTTTTTGGAACATTGTGGAGATCCTTGGAATACATTGTCACTCTTAGGGACTGTGGGCACTGTACTGTAATAGTTTCACATGCACATTTCTCTAAAGTGCAGCATGAAAAAGCAGGCAAATAATTATTACCAACTGTCATTCCGAGTCCTTAGTTAAAGCCTAGAAAATTGAAAAAATCCCAAAGAATGGGTAGCAAAATATATTTCTTTATATATATCAAATAGCAAAACTATTTCTTGAACTTCACAGTGAATTTAATATCCATTCTTCAGCATTAAGGTGAGCAGCAACAAATAATAGTGTTCTGACCCAGGCCTCATCAAACTTAATAAAACACAAACTGAATTTAAAGTAAAACCTTGTTTAATCTGACGCTGGGATTACTTGCATTCCCAGCCAAAACTCATGAGGCACAGTTCCTCCAGATAAGAGCACGCTTTTCAGTGCTGTCGAATGCTGCCAAGAAACAGAAGTCCAATTAAGGCTAACGTAAACCAACCCAAAACCCCAGAAAAAAACTGACCAGAGTACAGAGCTTCATGAAGGACTTGGAGGTTGCTGAACTGCTTTGCTTCCTGCAAAGCTCTTCGTCATTGAGGACTGACTTTTATCCCTGATGGGAGGGGAAATCACCTACCAACCTTACTCCTGAGTCGTTCCTTCTGCTTCAGCTGCTCTCACCTTCTAGCAGGTTTGCGCACATGTGCACTGGGAACAGGCTCCCCAGGGTCTTCTGCTTCGCTGCTACCAGACTCCAAAGGCACCGAAGGCAGCACCCCACTCTCAGATGGTCCTGGCCCCATCCCTGTATTGGATGCAGGATCCTCGTCCAAGTCCTCGCCAGACTCCCTGACTGGTTGCCTTTCATCCTCACTGCCTGATACCTCTGCTGTCTGTATCGGCTGCCGGCGAACCACAACAAATAGCCCTGCATGGGTGCGTGTATATATCTATGAGCAGGAATGAGTCTGAAGAACCTAATAAAAGTTGGCCCAGAAGAGTGTAAAAAAGTTATGCAACAACAAAATTAACACTGTACTCACCTTCTCCCTGGGTGCAACTGCCTGGTCTTCCCTTGGCCATTCATTGATGTGTTCATTTGCATTTCATTTTTATTTGTTTATGGTGGTTTTTTTTTTCCTCTCTCACAGGCATTCCAAATGTCCAGGCAGTTATAAATGAACAAGGGATGTTTGTCCTCTTTGAAATAAAAACTCAAGTCTGTTCCTTTCACCCCAAGTCCAACAGCATGATATTGTCTTTGAAGTAAAGAATGAACTGGATTTCTTTTTTGAGGGATCAAAGGGTATGCTGAAAATTTGAGCTAATTTAAGCTAATTACATACGTTATTAGTATGAGCATCTCATTTTCCACAGCAGGTAAATAGGCAGTTAGGGCTAAATTGCCTTTGCATTGCTATTTCACATCAGTTTAAGCATAATACTTAGCACTATTACATAACTATACTCCAGCAGAATTCACCATCATTAGTTAATTATTTAACTTAGTTAAATACTATTTAAGTCTTATATTGAAACTAATTTACAGCTATGGTAGTTGTTAGTAACTGCAAAATGTTTGCACAAACCATTAGTCACAGCTAAAGGAAGTTTTAATGTTTTCCAAGAGAACCCAAGAAAGATGAAGAAAAGAAAAGAGAAAAAAATGTGCACATTATGTAAATTCAGCAGATTTGTATTTTTGTTTCTTTTCCTACTTACTATCTTCAGGGAACTAAAACCCCACACCCAACCAGCCTGTCAGTTGGAAGTCATACCTAACCATTCCTAGAATTTATGCCTACATATTGCATATATTTTAAAGCATAGTTCGGTTTCATGAGACCAGGGGCATGAGACGGCTCTTTTAAAAAAAAGAAAAGAAATTTAAACTGTTTGGAAGCAAATCCTCGCTCAAATAAAAATACAGAATCAGAAACATTGCCTTGAAACACAAAGAATGTCATTTTTTCCCCAGAACTTGTCCAGTTGCTATTAATTTTGGGGGGAAATATTTATTGTTTTGAATATTCACATTGGTTGCTTGACATCTTTAAAAAAAATTTCTCTGTTCAACAATTATCACGCTTTGTGAATAACTTATTATGTTCAGACAAGGATCCAGAGTGTTAAGAGCTCCCCATAAAGAACTGAATTGAAGCAATATATAGATGATTAATAACCCCTGTTGAAATAATGACTCTCGCTGACCTGAAATCTCAGCAGATAATATGCTTGGAAGAGTTTGGTGACCTTTATGGGCATAGAAACATTTCATGTCATTTTGCAGTGGTTTCAGCAGCCCCCTTCCCCCTCCCCATCATTTGACAGAACTATAGCATTGTTTGAAGAAATAGCCTTTACTAGGAAAAAAAAATCAAAATTGTGGAAGCAATTCTACAAATCACTTGCATGAGAAAAACAATATAAGAAGCTCAGATGGCTTATTTTAGGATAAAGTATTAAGTTATGAGCCCTACAGATAAGAATTTCAATGTTATAACATGCCTTAAGTAGATCTTACACTTAATTATGTTAGTACTTTTTTGAAGCCAGACAAGCTGATAGCCAGCACCATATCTCATGTTAGCGAAATTATCTACAGCTAGTCCTCGACTTACAACCACAATGGAGCCCTAAATTGTTGTGATTGAGACATTTGTTTCGTGAGTTTTTCACCATTTTACAATCTTTCTTACCACAGTTGTAAAGTGAATCACTGCACTTGATAAGTTAGTAACCTGGTTGTTAAGTGAATCTTGTTTCCACATTGATTTGCTTGTCAGAAGGTCGCAAAAGGTGATCACATAAACTTGGGATACAGCAATAGTCATAAATATGAGCCAGTTGCCAAGCATCAAGAGCAGTGGTAGAATTCTACTGTTTTGGCCGGGTTCTGCCGAGCTGGTAGTGGCGATGAGCAGCAGAGACTGAACCGGTTTTCCCTGGCACTTTGCTGTTGGGCCCACCTGCCCATCTGGGCTTCCATACTCACCTTTATCCTCTGCTTCTAAAGTGCAGCTGCTTTGTGCGGCACAGAAGAAGCAACCGGAAGAGTGCAGGCTTGCAGGAGGTGAGTTGGAATGCCTCTGCACCTGTGCAAAGTGCGCATTTGGTGCATACACACATGCAAAGTGTGTGCACGCACGCAAAGCATGCCCACCAAGCCACACCCACCTAACTGGTGGTAGACAATTTTGAAACACACCACTGATCAAGAGCCGCAGTGGCGATTATTATTATTATTATTATTATTATTATTATTATTATTATTGTTGTTGTTGTTGTTGTTGTTATTGTTGTTGTTGTTGTTGTTATTGTTGTTATTTTTTATTGTTGTTATTGTTGTTGTTATTGTTGTTGTTGTTGGTAGTGGAAGTGGTGGTAGTGGTAGTAGAATGCAGTACTGCAGGCTATTTCTGTTGACTGCTGGCTGACTGCAATTTGGCAGTTCAAATCTCACCAGACTCATGGTTGATTCAGGGGAATTAGGTTGTTTCTGTAAACCACTTAGAGAGGGCTCTAAAGCATTGTGAAGTGGTATATAAGTCTAAGTGCTATTGCTATCTGAATTTTGATCACATAACCGTGGTTATGTTATAATGGTCATAACTATGAAAAACGGTCATAACTCACCTTTTTCAGTGCTGTTGTAACTTTGAATGGTCACTAAATGGACTGTTGTAAGTCGAGGGTTACCTGTATTAGTTTTTAAAAAGAAAAATACTTTTGTCTATCTTTAATATTTCAGGATTCATTTTAATCAGATGGCCTCTGGTTCTAGTAATTTTTGGAAGGAGTAAATTGTTCTCTTTGACTATTTTATTCACTTCATGCCTAATCTTGTAAACACCTTGGTCATGTCCCTTCTCACTTGCCTCTTTTGCAAAGTAAAAAAAATCCACAAGTTGTAAGCTTTTCTTCCACAGAAGCTGCTTCACCCCACTGAATCTTACCTGACCTCCTCTGAACATTCTCTTTTTATAATCTTAAAGTTTCACTATATCCTTTTTTGTGGTACAACAAGAACTGCACACAAAATTTCAAATGCAGGTGCCCCATTGATTTATGAAAGGGCATTACAATATTGGCATCTCTATTTTCCGTACTGTTTCTTATTATCACTAATGTGCTCTTGGCTTTCTTACAGCAGAGGCACACTGTGTCGGCGCTTTCACTGAACTGTTCGATGGATTCTAAGAAATATACTAGTTTATTGCAGCCATACAGTGCAAGAACTATATTTTTCTTCTTTATTTTACTTATTATGTATGTATGCCAGGCATGCATGGTTGACACGTATGTGTGTATGTGTGTGTGTTTGAGGCTTCATCCTTTTATTTTTACCAATGAGATCATTGTGCTATATGATGATCACCTTCCACAGCCAGACAGGAAGACAACAGCTCTATCTGTCAGCCCTGGAGCCATTTTCCCCTGGCACCTTCATGACTGCCACAGCAGAGTGGAGCTGAGCTGTGGAAATGGGAGGACAGAGGTAGAGATAGCTGGGGGATTGCAGCCATAATAAAATTATTTTCTCTGGGAACCAAGGACTTTCCCACCAGGTGTAAGGAGGTGGGACCAGCTGACCCTTGGACTGTGATCTGATTGGACCATGTGGTAGATTGCATGGGCAGAGGATGAAAAACTTAACTTGGGAGAAACCCCAGGGGTATTTAGAGCCGGGTTTCCCCAGACTTGCCAATATGACATACCTAATAAATCTGTACTTTGAGGAATATGCCTGCCTTTGAGTTTTGATTCCATTGGGTGTGTTACTTGGAACCCTGACACTGTCACTAAAGCAAGAGATATTAGATGTATTCTTCCCCCATCCATGACAACAAATCACCAGGTTTAATATCACTACTTAATTACCAGAAAAGATATCGCACTCTCTGCATTATTCACATATTGCCCCAACAATCTATGTGTATCCTACAGGTACAAAAATAAGGAGAGATGCTAACATTAGTTGCTTCTTTCTCCATGTCAGGGAAATGATGATTTAATAGCTGACCAGCTGCTGTAAGGTTGTAATGCTGTAATACTGTACTGTTGTAATGATGATGCAATGGTAGCAATGAGTCAGCAGGGTTATTTGACTGCTACCACTTTAAGAGGCTCTATTATAAGTGAGACTCTGTGAGGGTGTATTTCACTCTCTGTGTGTGCTTCCGTGGTGTAGGTGATTACTGATTGCTGTTTGTTCAAGGCCTGTATCAAAGTATATATATATATATCAGAGTATATATATATGATCAGAGTATATATATATATATGGAATATACATCCCTATATATATAGGGATAAAACTACTATATGTAAATATAAACCTGTGTGCTGTATTTGCTCCTGGGTTGTCTCACCTAGTCACACTGTGTGCACTCTGACACTGCATATATAATATACAGTAGTTTCAATTGCTTTTTGGATACAAGAAGCAATACATATGGTAGTGGCTACCCTTCATACATACTTTTTCATGCTAAAGCATTTTTATGTGAACAAATATTTGGATGGTTTTTTTTAGTCATTTAGACAGGTGAAATAGTTCTGTCAGTGCAGCTTAATGCTAACTAGAGTGACTGAAGGCAATTTAATATTTAATATTGTAATATAATTCTGCATTTACCCAAGGATTCAATGCATCAAGCTGTCTAAATTCTATATGACTGTATCTGTAATCATATCATAGGACTCTAAAAGCTCCATGTTACTTGTTGACCGAAAAAAATTTGGTGAGTGATCTTTTAAAGCAACGGTCTCAAAGCATAACCAATGAGCTGCATGCTTATAATTTTCTACAGCCTGAATGAATATGTTATAGAACCTAAAGGCCATGTCACACTGCACCAGCGGATGCAAAGAGGATGTAAAATGGACAAAAAAGCCATCTGTTGGAAAACGCTATGTACTCACTCCCTCCGTTTTGCTTCCTCTCTATCTGTCCAGCATCCGTTTATTGACGTTTCATCCGCTCCAAAGGTTTTGGGCTGCTCAAAACTTTTGCGCGGAAAATGTATCCAATTCGTCCGTTCTGCATCCGCTAAGCATCCGCTACGCATCCGCTACACATCCGTTCTGCATCCGTTATGCATCTGCTATATCCGCTAGGCATCCGCTGTGCATCCGCGCAAATCCATCCGCCCGGACGCAGAGAGGAAGCGGAATGGATGCGGAACGGAAGCAGAACGGATGCCTAGCAGATGCAGCACGGAAACAAAGCATTTAAAACGGAAAAAACGTTCGCAGAGGGGACCTATGAGAGAGAAGAGATACCCTGGCAAGGGACAGGACCACCCTCCCTCCCATGATTAGCGGGGCTTTCTGCGCTGAGAGCTCTCTGGTTGCTGGAGAGCTTCTGCGCTCCTGGCAGTGGTGCCTCTGGCTGCGTACTCGCTGAAGGGTCTTCTGACACGCTGGTAAACATCTGCTGAAAGCTGCTCCTGGTACTGCTGGCCTGCTGGTAAGTTCTGCGTGTACTGGACTTGCTCGTCCTGCTGGTCCTGCTCGTGCTCCTGCAATTCCGTACCTGACTCGTGTTCCTCGTCAACTGCTTGTGCTCCTGGTCCTGCCGTGCTGCTCGCTGTCTGCTCGTGCTCCCTGTCTTGCTGACCCTGCCTGCTAGCTGAGCTTACTTCTGCTGCTGTAAGAAGATAGAGATCTTGCTGCTTACGCTTTGGCGCTGCTGATTATGATCCTGACAGATGATGATGAGCTGTTGGTGTGGAGAAGCAGCCCCACAAACCTGGATAGCCCCTCTGATGAGGCCCACTGGTCTGCCAAAGGGGAGAAGAGGCGTACCGGGATGGGAGAGGAGGCAGTACTACATTGAGGAAGCGCACGAGGAACTGGAAGTGGAGCTAAGAGAAGACGACTACCTGTGGCGGAGAGGACAACGGCTGTGAACAGCGACCCACACAAAGCGGAAGCAGGCGGCTGGAGAAGGACAGGGGCGGAGAAGTCGGCGACCCACAATAAACAATTATCGGATGTGCTCACCTACTGGTGGAACACATTGCACACCATGGTAAACGGAAGGCTGCACCTTCAAAAAAATCTAGGCCAGAGCCACGGTTAAGCGGCGGACAGAGAGAGCTAAATGTCAGGACAAGGCGCTTCCTGGAACAACTACCCGCCACCGAGAGCACCAGGAAGACCTTGTCTATCCACTCGGTATATACAGCCTGCTGCGACCAGTCCTCTTCGACAGATCCTGTGATATATTCAGGTATGCTGTGGAGCGTGCCACGGCGGAGAAACCCGGCAGGTGTGGAAAGCATGGTGGAGAGCAAATGAGACTCCGCTGGTGCGGTGGGGGAAAGGAGCCATCAAAGTCCAACCTAACGACGCTAAGCCGACACACCCTTCCTGCCTCCACAGTAAGGCAGAGAGCGCAGATGCAGGGGCCACACACACAAGGTCCCTGGTGGAGATCAGGGAACCACCATCCGCACCCCAGCACAGATCTCCTCTCTCGCTGGTCCCATCTTACCCCTCCAACCGCAAGTATTTATGACAGACCCCAAGGAGATGGCGGATCCCCAGTACAGGTGGTGAAGGAGAGATCATCACGCTGCTTAACAACCTCCCAGAAACCGAGGAACGTGCTCCACCCAGTCACAAGGTCGCTCCTCCACCCCAGGTATGTCCCTCTTACCAAGGCTTCCCACAGCCCCTCACCATACCAGGTACAGCTACCCGAGGTCCAGCACACAAGACACTCGCCCTACAGGCACAGAATTTATAGGGCGACACTGGTAAACCATTGTAATGATGCCACCCAGACCCATTAACCCACGACAATAATTGCGACCCTTACACCCTCAACGACAGCATGCCAAGCCACACGCCAATATTGCACCGAATCACATCCACAGCCAGTGCGGCTCGAGCGCGTCTGCCGCTGCATGCCAGGCAAGCCCCCACTACACTGCTCCTTCTCCATCCCCACAGCCACTTGCATGCCAGGCAGCCCCACTACAACTGCGTCTCCCTCCATACCCACAGCAAGCCCGGCCGTCAAGGAACATCTGTCCTCGGTACTGGGGCTGACACCATCATGGTATGGAGGAGGACCTCTCAGCAATCAGCCGTGCTGAGCCCACGCTGTCCCGACAGCTTTACTCAAGACCATGCCGTCGCCTGTTGAGTCCGTCTTGGGCCAGGCAATCCAAACACACAACCTCCAGACTGCGAGCACTGCAAGCAGCAACCCACACCTCCACAGCATCCTGCAACTCCTTAACACTTAGACTGGGCAACACACTCCGAGTGCAGACCAAGAGGGAGAGTGGCAGAGACCTGGCTGCCCTGGAATATTTGTGGGACTTTATTTGGACATATTGACTTGGGTCATGTTATTATGTAACGCAGCTGTGTTATTTAATAAGTTTATCTTTAGTTTCAACACACTTCGCTTCATTTAATTTTTTTTTATAAAGTGTGGGGTTAGAAACTTTTAGAAATGGTTTAGCTCTTTGCATGCCTTGATGGGATGGGTTAAAGAATAAGCAGTGGGATGGGCAGGGAATACTTTGGATGGTTAAAGATAGCTGTGGGATGGGAAGGGATATCCTGTGGATTGGGAAAGGGATAACCCTGTGGGATGGGCAGGGAAACTGGGGATGGGTTAAGATAGCTGTGGGAATGGGAAGGGATACCTGGGGAATTGGTTAGAGATAGCTGTGGGGATGGAAGGGATTCCTGTGGAATGGGTTAAGAATAGCTGTGGGGCATGGGAAGGGATACCTGTGGGATCGCAGGGTACCTGTGGGAAATGGGAAAGGGATACCTGTGGGATTGGCAAGGATACCTGTGGGATAAGGTTAAAGATAAGCTGTGGGATGGGAAAAGGGAATACCTTTGGGATTGGCTGAGCGATTACCCGAGGATGGGTAATAGTTGTGGATAGATAACCTCCAGTGCAAGCAAGTGGGACTGAGTATGGTACCACAACTCCAAGTGCCAACCCCTATGGCCCTCATTATCAAATTACATAATGTAATTAATTAATTCCGACACTATGTCAAAGGGGCTATAAAAACCAATACTCTTATAAATTAAACGCCCTGTTTTATTGTAGGACCAAACATAACATGGGCCCAATGTCATCGAGTGTGATGAGACAGGGCTGAAGGAAAGCATGAACATTAAACATCTACCATCCTGGTTCGCCAACTCCAACGCGCCCAGCTGGGGAGTTTGCAACCAATGTTCTCAAGAGTTGCGCTGCTTACTACTCTATTCCTTACGTGAGGCTCTGTTGGGCCTTGCACACCCTCGTTGTCTATCAGGTTTTTGCCCTTGCTCCATTCCTCAGCCCATGTCCCCAATTGCCGTTGCTGAAAGGTTCCACGAGCCTGTTCTTGCAGACGCGGGTAGCAGGTGCGCATGAAAGATTGTGCAGTGCAGCAAGCTTCCACGATCCTCTCTCATGGGCTCTGGCGATGCTGCATGTTGGTGGAAGAGTACCTGGAACCTGTTTGGCAGGATCCAAAGGCGTTCTCGTACTGCACAACACCGCCTTGCCCTGGACAGCCTGCATTGAAGATGTCAATCTTCATGGGTGAGTGTAATTGGAGGAGGTTCATGAGGTAGGATTCTGAGGTGAGAGAAGATCTATCATCCCCCACGATGAATAGGGGTACACTCTTGCATGTCGTTGGCAGCGGGTCTGGATCCTGAGGAAGCCCATCCAATGAGGATTGCATTTCCAGCCTCCTTGCAGGTGACTGGCGTGATAAATACCCTGGTCAATTCTGAAGATGAGCCGATGCCATGAAGCATCGATGTACCATTGAATTTGTAGTCAGCATCGACATGCAAAGAGGATGATGCTGAGAAAGTCCTTGGAGTTGTGATAAGTGGGACCTCCGACTTGGCTGGCGCTTTGGCAGGCCACGTGCTTGCCATCAATGGCCATTCAACGGTGTGGGGGAATTCCAACTTCTGATACCACTTGTTCTGGCAACTTCTTCCATCCTTCTTCAGTGGAAAGGGGCAGCTGGAGGGAGCTCCTCCTTAGTATTCTTCGATGAGGCCTGCACCACTTCTCTGACAGAAAAGCGTGATAGGTGCAGGGTGGCAACCTCGCAGCCAGTGGGCTGCATGCTACTGTGAGGTTGGTCCCTGAGGGTCCAGAGGCGCAGAGTGAGTGTCACCTATTGGAGCCCAGGTTCCAGGCTGGCGGGAAAGTTGGTGTTTGTGTCTTTTTCAACCTGGGCGTCAGTGCTGCACAAGTTCGTCAAACATGGACTGAGCATCCTCAATTGAAGTTTGGAACGCCAATGTCTTCGCTCCTGAGCTCCACCATCAGCTTGCTCGTAAAGAACGTAACTGGTGCCTCGTCTGGCGAAACCATTCTTTTGGAGCCAAAGAACTTCTTTGTTGGGTGCCCTCTCCTTTTCTTCCCGTAGTACTTGGTTCACAGAGATTAGATTGGTTTTTTCGCAGTGTTTGCAGAAGGGATGGTCGCTGCCAAAAGGTATTAAGTGTTACGATCCACCAGTGGACATGACTGGAGTGCTTGGAAGAGGAAGAAGTCAGATGAAGACTGCCAGAGGTCTGCACTGGTGGGTTCTTTGCTGTCTGAAAAAGGTTGAAGAATGCACAGACAAGTTGCTCCCACTTTTTATTAGGCAGTAGAGTAGGTGTCACCTTTGCTATCCGCTAGGTCATCACCCCTCTAGCCCATCCCTCTAGGCATCCTTAATATCCGAG
>BHFT01079762.1:9380-21076 GCA_004320025.1 Laticauda laticaudata
CCCCCCCCCCCCCCAATGGTTTAAGTGGATTTCAATTCAAAGTAGCCTTCTGGAGCTTTGGATCTCACTCATTTTTTTCTCTTTTTTTTCCTACGACCTTTTATCCCAATTCTATTGACAGTGTTAAACCACTGCATGTTTCAAACAGACTTACTCGTGGCTTCGTCTTTGTTCAGGATTTTTCAGCATTAAAAAGGGAATTGAAGTATATAGATTCAGCTTTTTTTTTAAAGGAGCTCGTTTTTCTAGTCCTCCGTCCTGAAATAGCACAACCTTTTGTAAATTTGCCAATAGAAGATCGAACACGAAATAAGATACATGACAAAACCCACTATTCTTTTAAGTAGACTGAGATCAGTACAAGGAGACATTCTCCAATGGGCTTTATGAACTGTATTTTAATATTTTGTCAACTGGAACAGAAATGAATTTTCTTAAAGGGGTAGGTAGGGATAGATGAAAAACTCAAACTATATTTGCTGTGTTTGAACTTTGGATAAGCTTAAAGGTATTTAAAAACATTTGCCTGAAGACAATAACAGCATAAACAAACTCTTCACATCTTTATTTCATGAAAACATTTCATTTACAACTGACACAAAGAGGTGATCAGATCAGTATACATCCAGGTTTTGAGGTTGCAGCCAAATTTGTATTAGGAAATTTCATGTTAGTCTTGTTCCTTGGGAAAAAACCCATTTGTAATTCTGCATTCACTACAATTTTGGGAAATTTTATCTGTTACACATACTTATGTTTCCAGCAGCCAGAAATATGTGCTGACCTCTAGAACTACAAATATATTGTCTTCAAATCTACTTTTTTCAAATAGTGTTTATTAACCACTTTTGACATACGATTCTAAGCCAGGATTTAAACAGTAAGCATGTGAGCAAAACCATCACCCATTGCCATATCTATGATTTCTGAATCTGTCTGTCTGTCCACCCATCCATCAACAGGTAGTTTGCCTTATCCTGGGTAATATTTATTCTCCATTTAAAGCTGTATTCTGAGATTTGTGTCCTTCTATTCCCAATTGCAATTTCAGACTGAGTTGACTTTTTTATTGTAAGCCCATCAAACTTTTAAACTGGTCAATCACTTAGGTGAATACCTAAGATCTTGATAGATAAAGTTCAATTTTTAGTTTTAGGGAATTTCTGCCTGCCTCCAACTCTTTTGGATAGTTGGCTTTATTAATTGTTTGTAATGTTTCCTGTTCATTCTGCTGAGGAAGGCTCTGAACTACTTCTCAAAATCCTGCCCTGCAAAGTCCAAACTATTTTCACTTGAATAGCTGGAAAGTAATCTACAGCAATGTTTCTTGTGGTATTGTTGGCTTGTTCTTTATCTACATCACTGCAGTCAATTTTTCCCTTCTGAAATTAATTTAAAAAATTAAGGTTTAACCCAGATGATAAAGCTTTTTGATGGGATTTAAGAAAAATAGTATTCTTCTCTAAAGTAGTCTGCTACAGTAGTAGAATTTGGATGATAAACAGCTGGAATGGAAACATCTTAAATAATAAGAATTGTGTGTTTTGGAATTATATTTCATTATAAAAATATAAGTTTTTAAAATATGTTAAATAATCAATTGCTGAAAGTGGAAAAACAGAGAAGACGTTTTCTCCATGTAAAATAATATGAATCCAATTCTCATCATAAAAAAAAGTTCTAGACCCAGTATAGGGAAACAGACTATACCATAATTCTACATGTTTGTTTGATTTTTTTACTTAGCATCATCCCAGGAGACCAGTATAACATAATTTTACAAATCTTGGCTTACTCTTACCAAAACCAAAACAAACAAACTCTGTTCACACTTCTATCCCATTACGTGGCAGCTGATTTGTGTGGAGTTTGAGATTCTAGCAACCATAAGATCCCAGAGGTTTAGTCTGAGGTGAACCAGATTTGGGGGCTTCTGTGTCCAAATATTATACAGTTTTTAAGAACTTCAGCAGGGTTTGCACATCACAACTTCCGTTCAATTTGTGCCCTGTCTACCAATAATTTTTTTCTAAGAAGAATGCCAATTCATATTGTTCTAAGAATTCCAGTTATCCTAATGCATACCTATACTTAGGTCTTTATCTGACCATTAGATCATGCAAGAATAATCTCAAAAAACAATTGTAAAATATATAAAGAAAGATAGTTGTCACTAAACATTAATCCAGAATGGAAATTTTAACTGCATTTTTGTTCTTATTATATCTTTCAATAGCTTTCAATAAGTCTCAGACATTTCTAATATAATTTCATTACAAGGGTAAGGGGGAAAACTTTCACTTTCTGGTTGTCTAGAAGGTAAAGGGCAGTATTTCCATTTCTGTAGTCCACAAACACACAAGCACACATATGTTTTTGAATTAATGAACATGTTCTTAAATGTCAAAATACATGAAAGTTATGATGATCCTATAACTGCTTACCTGGGAAAATGAATTTTTCAATTTGATTTACTTCTAAGAGTAAATATAGATTTTTATATATATAAATATATATATATATATACTTATAATATTTATACTTACCATATATATATATATATATAATATATATATATATATATATATATATATATATAATCTATATTTTTTAACAAGGGGGAAACTATTGCTTTATGGCTTCCCAACCTGGTTATTTGTCTATTTTCCAAGAAAGGGATATATTTATGCCCAGCAAAAAGACAAGGATGGGTGCCAGAAACATACTAGTATTTTGGCAGTATTTTCAATTTTAGAGGAAGAGAACAGATACAGGAAGGAAAATGCTGTAGCAAAGAAAAGGACATCACATTTGTAGAGAAAGTTGTTCATATGATGCCTTGCCATTTATCAAAGTGGAATTTTATTGTATAACCCAGAATTGAACTTGTTGAACTTGTTCTCAAATAACCTTGTTCAGATATAATAGAGAAAAACTATGATCCCTAGTTATGAAAATAAGTTACAAGGAAAAATGCATGGGGAGATTTATTTAAAACTTGTTAAGGATTCCTAGGATAGAAGTATGTTACCCCAAAGCAAACAGCATGGAAATCAGTGGGATTTATTTCCAAAACTACATGCTTCATATTGGGACTGTAAATCTATGAATGTATATTGGCCGCAATTAACAACTCACTCCGGAACAGTCCAATTAGCAAGAATAGGGCTTAGAGTAAATAGCTTGTGGATTGCAGAGCTGGCATTTGAATAACAACAGCAAGCCCTCACATTTCCCGTTTGCACAGATTAATTCTAATAAATTAATACATCCACATTTGACACAACATGACCCACAACCCAGTTAAATCAGAGCAACTTATTTTAAGCAATTTGGAGTAACGCCCAGCTTCTAAATCCCTCTATACCACCATCCTATGTATAATAGACCTGCTTCCTATGGCCTGCATCCTTAAATAGCCTTAGACAATAAGCCCTCTAGTTACAACTGGAGCTAAAATATTCCTTCAAATTAAAGAATAGAAGAGTACATCTTTACTCATGTCCTATGAGACAAGGCAAATAATGAGTTGATACTAGGACAAGACCATACTAAGCAGTAACTTTCTTAAGCCTGTTGCTTAAGATAAGCCCATTCAAGAAAAGGTTTAAGTCTTTCTGAACATCTCCAAGTAAGAAAATAAAATCAGTCTTACCTGAAGCTGAGTTCACTTCACTTCATAAAAGCCTACAATGAAATTTCTGCAAAATGAAAAGTTCACACATACTTGCTGGGGCCTAAAGCTTATTTTTTATTCTCCTTCCCTTGCCCTCTTTCCTACACATGCTACATAAAAAATAGTTTGATAAATCCAGCCACTGGAATTCACCATTTTTCCCTGCTGCAGTCACAGTTCCTCAGTTTTAAAATCTGATTTTCCATTTCATCCCATAATAGATAGTCACAATGTGAATAGGGACTCAATCTGCTCCTTTGCCTCTTCTCTTCCGCCTCACAGGATACTGGAGCAATACTTCAGATATCAGTATATTACTTGCCTCTTCATGCAAGCACCCTTTGGTGAGGACATGCTAATGTGGCCAATCACTGCACAACCAGATTTGTTACACCAGTGCCTAGTCTAAGAAAGTTTTACATACAGTAATGTCTGGAAATGAGTCTTCTATATGCTACAAAGTTTTTCTAATGATTTCCTCCCTCTTCTCTGTTTCTATCAGTTAAGGCTACTGATCTGATAGCATAATCTTAGACACATAGTAAGAAATCTCAGAACTTTCTTTTCTTTAGTGGGGTTTATTCCCAAATAAATATGTGAAGAATTATGCAGTAAGTGACTTTCCCTGGGTTCTTAATGAGATGGACCTCATTATGTTCATTTGCAGAATGGCCATGTACATAAATTCATTCACAAGTATCAGGATCTTGGGTTAAGATATTTTGCAGTGATTTAAAGGGGGAAACTGTTGTACCAATTATCCAAATGAATCAGACAACAACAAAGAACTACAAAAAATATATTGCATCTCAAAACCCACTTGAAAGAGAGTCTCATCACAAATTTCAGAGGTTACCTCTTGGAGTGTAGGAAGTTGATTATGTTGAATTCTGCCTTGTAGATTAATCAGCACTCACCTGAACTTTTTATTGGAATCAATTATAGTTGCAAATACACTTACAGTTTGCTTGTGTGAAGTAGAAATTTATGACTTCTACATAGTTAATCATTAAATTAGACCAAATATTACAATGATGTTGAAATCAATATTAGTTTAGGGGATATAGTTGCTTCCTTTCTGAAACTATATCCATTACTCTCCTAGTATTCTTCCTCATTCCATGTGCAATAAAAGTAATTCTATCTGACTAAATAAATGCTCCTATTCCCATTCACCCAACTTTTCTGCAGTTATTATTCACAGCTAAACCAATACAATTAGTGCTCTTTAATAAATGGGATTAGCTCTCAACCTTCAGACTCATGGGCTTATGGATTAAAGGGATTTAACTGTTGAAAGGCTTGGTTTATACATTTATCTTTCAAATCAAAGGTTTTGTCCTCTTTTTTTTTCAGCATATAGAGTGTTTGTTCTAAGCTCTGACTGGCCTTCTCTAGATTCAAAGCTAAGCAGGGTCAAGCTTGGTCAGTACTTGGTTGGGAGATTTCTGCAGAATACCAGAGTCACAGGCTAACCTTGTAAGGTAGTGGGGACAGCCTTGAAAGAGGGCACTGGCAATCCACTTCTGAAAGACAAAACTGTATGGATTGTCCTTGATACCAAGAGTCAAGCTGGGCTCAAAGATAACTCGGAGGCAATAGTTTCAATGAAGGTGAGCCAAACTTATCCAACCATAATTTAACATCTGCTTCTCCCTCTTCCTCCCCCCCCCAAATTTTTTTAAAAAGAAGCCTTCCATCTTTTCTTGTGCACAGATCTCAAGAAAAGATATCAAAGTGCTTTATTAACTGATAAGGAGATAAACCTGGCTTGGAACTTTCCTTTCCAATTTGAGTCCTCCAGCTTCAACTTCTGGGATCTTTTGTTGCATCTGCTCATCTGTTTCCTCTCTCTAGAAGGCACTTTTCCCTTGGCTCTTTTTGCCTCTCTGCACTTGTTTTCTTCTTCAAGAAACTTCTCAAACATTCAGAATCCTGGGTCGATTCTAACCTTCTTAAAAAAAATCCTTACAAAGACATATTTTAGATAGAGCTTTTAACCATCCCAAGCTTCCCCTCTTTTCTTAAATTTCATTAAACTGAAGTCTCATTCACAACCTAAAGGAGACCCGTACAAGGATTCATTTCTGAACTATTTATCCCCCACTCTTTCTTTCTTTCTTTCTTTCCTTCTTTCTTTCTTTCTTTCTTTCTTTCTTTTTTTCTTTTTCTTTTTTAGAAAAATGGGGCTGGGTGGTGGTAGTGGATGGGTTGAATTGTTTTTGGTAGTTCTATTCTCGATTTTTTTTTTTTGAAAAAAGCAAATAATGTTGTGCCTAGGAATAATTTAATCTGTGAATGAACAACTGCAAACGTCAAGAGTTGACTCAATCCTAAGAGAAGGCTTTTAATTTAGAATCAGAAAAACAGCGAACTAGCAGACCATCAGCTTCGATATAAAACCGCCTGGATCTATCGCCTAAAGATTCCAGATCGACTGCTTTGAAATTCACCCTCTCCATTAATCCCAGCGAGCGTGTCAATGTGGGGATGCAAATCCTTTAGGAGTTGCGTGAAAAGGTTGAAATTTTAGCTATTTTTTTCTGGGGAGGAAAACTGCCAATGGGCGAATGTGTCAGAGTCAGTAGTCCTGCCCAGGGAGAAACTTCTTCATGGGTCATCCCCTTAATCCAATTTACCCTTTGTTTGACTACTTCGGATTGCAATTGAAGCCCAAATTCACTTCCTTGAAAGTTAGATCCATTATAACCAACTGAAATTCATTTGCAATTATATGGATCAAAGGGTAGAGGGTGTTTCAGTGAAAGTTTTGTGTGTGTGTGTGTGTGTGTGTGTGTGTGTGTGTGTGTGTGTGTGTGTGAACTTCCCACTCCGGTTTTACAGAAGTTCCTTTCTCTCTGAATAATTTAAATTTACCTATATGCAATGTAATCCTGCACTGCCACTAAATTCACTGGATTCATTCCCAAGATAAGGGATGGATGGTCTACGTTTTGAATGGTGCTCATTCAAAAACCTGAAAGAGCAATTATTATTGAAATCTCCAGCACTTCCAATGAGCATTGCAATATTTGATACAGTTTAATCAAGTAGATAGAAGCTCTACAGAGATCCTAGTTGTAGTTGTTAGTTGTATGATATTAAAAAGCATGAAAAGGGGAAAATGTTCCTTGGGAAAAGAGATAACTTCCCCCCTCTGCACATGGTTTATTACTAACAATAAAAAAAAATGTGGGGAGCGGTTGTAAGTGATGTTTGTGATCTTTTAAAGGAAGTAATCACCACTTACCATTTATCAAGTATAAAAAGGGGGGAAAGTATTGTAATCCCAAATTTGCATGGTGAAATATAATTTCTATGAAAAATTGGTCAGACAAAAGTGGTATTGTCTCATATGATAACACAAATGAAGAAAGAAAGGCTAGAGGAGAAACCATGATTTGAAAGAAGTTATAGCCCTAAATTTAATTAAATTACTGGATATTTTCAGGAAAGTAGTTTTCAGTATATGTAACACATTAAACAGAAGTCTAGAGATTGTGAAATGTGCAATTTATTTTTTATCAATTTTCTGAAATAAACATTGCTTGAACTTCTCTTTACCAAAGTAGTAAAAGGTATTTTTGAATAGCCAACTGTTGTCTACTTTGGGATATATATTGTTCTTTGTTTAAAATGGAATGAGTCTTCTTAATTAAGAAAAATATAAATGCCCCATCATTTTCTAAATAGGTCACATATTTTGAAAGCCAGTTTTAAAAAAAGAAACAGAATGTCTTCTTTGCCTTAACAAGAAGAAATAAGTTTACACTCTGAAGCAAATTTGGGTATTTCAAACTTAGTCAAGAGATTTTTATTTATGTGTGCTGAGATTTTTTGGCTTAACGTTCTCTAGATTGGATAGTATCTGGAAGTCTTGTTTAGTAATTACTCTTGTCTGTAATCTTCTTGCTATTCCTGCTGTGTTTAGTAGATGGCCTTGGAAAAATGTTTTGAGATGAGGAAACCCTGTTTAACACACTAGGGCTTTGGGAAACAGTTCTCCAGAAAGCAAAACTGTTTTCCAGACATTAGTCTGCATGGTATTTTCAAAATGAAAAATGAAAAGCATCTCAATTTTTAAAAAAGACCCTTATATACTAAATGAACTAAAGTTAATCTCTCTATTTTAAACAGAATATCCAAAGAGTCTGTCTTGATAATGTGGATGGATGAGTGCTTTGGCTTTGTTTTTTCTTTTTATGAAAGAGGGGAAATTAAAATGAATATATCCCTGGATAAAATCCCCAATACATGAGAAAGCAAATGGCTTTTGCAGGTCTTCTTGTGTGGTTTCTCACTAGATAAAATTTTGGATTCTGTTCATGGAAACTCTTCTGATGACATTTGAGTATAAATTTATATACTCTACAAAATTATGTACTCAGCTGCTGGCATGTCTCATAATTATTTATAGGAGGTGCCTGAGGATTTCCCAAAAATATATTCATTATCAGTAAAATGTGAACAAATTGTCTTGTAAAAAAACTCTGAACAGGTGTTTCCTTTCAATTAATTTTCAGTAAATTTCATAACTTTTTTCTTTAAAAAAAACAACACCTCTCTAACCACTTCCAAAAATGCTTACTAATCCATTACTGATCTAAATTCTAGCCAATGAAAAAGCCTGTCTTTCCATAATACCTTCAAATAGTTCATATATACTTTTGAATGCCCAAGTGCAAGAGGATACTTCCAAATCTGATTTTGTAAAAATTAAAAATGCCATGCAATTGTATTTATTTTATGCTTTCTTTTCTATTTTAATTGCTGTGGGATGCCTATTTCACATTTAAAAATCTGATGTATTTTCTAGTCTAATTAGTATTAAACGTATTATTTAATATTTATTACTAAATATAATTAAAATAAATCAAGGAAATCTGCACATTGGCAGATGATGTTCACAAAACTGAGTAGCAGTCACATTTTAAATAAGGGATTATTTAAAATAAAACATTTTGAGCCCCTCCCCCACTTTGGCTTAAAGTTTGCCTTAGAAGCAGCAAGAACAATAACAATAGACAGTGATGGTTCCTTGAGACAAGAAGAAACTTAAAGAACCAACTTAATTAGTCCAAACGAAGCTGAATTGGATTATTCTGCATATTAACTACGGAACAGAAATCCATCTCAAATGTTAAAGTATCATTTTCAGATACTAGCTGTCAGGTTTTATTTTGAAAGGTTCTATCCATCAATACCTACTCACTCTTCAGAATTTCAATCCTTAAAGATCCCCGTTAAACTCAGTGAGAAGTGCCCAGGTTTTTATTATTAAATCCATTGATTGCAGGGAGAGAAGGAAGACCTAGCTGAATTTGACTATTTAAACTATTAGGTAAGAAATAATTTACATTTGACTGGACATGATCTCAGTTGCAGTCCTTTAAAGATTTACTTGAAAAAAATTTCAATTAACCTGCTTAGTGCAAAATATATGTGCCTGAGGTTCAAACATAAAGTGTCTTCGCTCTTCCAACTATCCACCTCTGCCTTCCTTTGAACCACAAATGAAGAGCATAAATTGGATAAGAACGAGGTGCAGGCTGGTTTTCCATGTGCTGTTATATATATTACTCCAAAAAGAAATCACTGACTACAGCATTTGAATGTATCAACTTTCCACTTGTTCAGATGACTTCTAATTCCTGTTTCATCCTCCCCAACTTCTTTTTTCCCCAATACCTTTATTCTCAAAGGTCCCAGGATTTCTAAGGATCTCCTACTCTGATTATTCTTAGCACTGTACTGCCGCGGCCCTCTGTGATTTCTTTTAATTAATATATTTTAATTTCTGCCAGAAAGAAAAGTTATTTCTATTTTTCCTTTGAATGCCTCAGTCTATCTATGCATGCATCTATCTTCCAATTTTCTGGCCATTGATATATTTCTCAACCCAGTTCTGGTCTACTTTACTATCTACCAACCCAACTATGGTCTTTGCAAACCCCACATTTACACACACTATCCTGCTCCATATCTTCACAATAGCCACTTCCACTCTGTAAGAAGAAAATATATTTGAGTGAAAGGATGCTTCACCAGGTAGTCTGCCATTAGTTGTTATTGGACTTAGTCTCTTCATTGCCAAAAGGACCTCTTCTAGAAGAACTAATGGAATTCTCCAAAGCCCCAGCGAGACCAATTACTCCGTCAAAGCCAGGGCTTAGAAAAGGGAGCTTTTACTTCCAAAGTCACAGAATACAACCCTTTTTTCTGCATTCGTATTGAATGACTATTTGCACCATGTTAAAGCTGTTTGCTGAAAGCTTAAAGATCTCTCTTTTTCTTTTCTTGTTGCTTTTACTTTTAGAAGAGTGGAATCTTGTGGGGGGGGGGACAGAGCATCCCCACCCATCGCAACACTTCCTGCTCCGTTGGGAAGAAAACGGGATCTACCAGGTTACGGAAGAGGAATTTACGATCAGGCATTGTTGCGATGCTTGACGAGACCGACAGCTAGCTTGGCAAGGCAGTTAAGCCGGAGCGCATTGGTATAATAAATCAATGCTGATATAACGAAAAATATTTACTTAGAAGGAAATGACACTAAACAATAATGAAAAGAGAACATAAACTTGCAATTATATGTTTTAGGACCTGTGCTGTCAATCTATGCTCCACAGCCGCTGACCTGAACGGGAGAACTCTTCGGAAGCAAAGGCACTGAACGAGATTTAGTAATGGAAATCCATAAGGATCTGGCTTGTGTTGGATTCATTCTGCAGCATTAAGAAGGTTGAACAGCAGGAGGGCAAAAAGAGGGCTCTGTAAGGTTCAAGATATCTCTCCCATCCCTGGCTTCTCTATCCGTCCCCCCGCCCCCCACCCCAATACCCTCCCTTTCCACAGGCAGTAAATTCAAGGCTATAAAAATCAAAGAAACCTAATGTAAGTTTTATTCAACTATTTAACCATCTCAGGTCTAACGCCTTCTGTGAGGAAAGAAAAAGAAGCGGTACCGAATTGGACATTTTACAAGGGTAGTAAAATTAAAGTGCGTGTATATGGCGGGGAAGAAGGAGAGAGGGGAGGTGAGATTCAGCAGTGCAAATCCGTCTCCTCTCCACCAAGCCGCCTCCGCCCCTCCATTGCTTTCCAAACAAACGGGGCTATTGCAGTCCGGAACCGGCATCCTCCCCCCCCCCCCCCCCCCCCCCCCCCCCCCNCCCAGTTCACGCTCTGCCTGTTTAAAACCTTGTCTATCAAAGCAACATATAACTCACAGTGATTCTGCGTGTCGAAACACATACATAAAAATATACGGGAACGACAAATACGTGAGTGTGAATATATGTATCCCTGCGTAGACCTTTCTTATAATTATATGCTTACCATTATATGCTTACAGTACCAGCTACTGTTTTACTACAAGCTAAAGATTTCATTCAGGCATCATCAGGTCACGCGCATGTACATCGACACCGGCATACATAATGCACACGCGTGACAATGTTTAATGTATAATCGTGGAGGGATTTTATATATATAATCGTGGAGGGATTTTGTATATATATATATATATATACAAATCCTTGGCAGTTAATGTTGAACGGAGGTGGGGGGACACAGGGAAAATCTTCCGGCGTGAAAAGCTTTTGCAATAGGTTACTCGCCATCTACAACCTCGCTTTCAACGACAATAGTAATGATTGTGATAACAACCACCACCATGTGGAAAGCATCTCTCGCGTACGTGCATCCCTACGCCTTGGACTTGGAACCCGGTTCATCCCCCGCCCTCTTCTGGAAAACTTTAGAGAAAAGAAAGCACAATTCATATTGCATTTTCCCGACTTGACATATCGAAGGCTCGTGAAGGCGTCCAGAATGGCCGCCTATACATTTGGCAGTGGGGGCGGGGGCGGGATGGGGGAGAAAGTGAGAAATCCCCAGAAGAGCCTTAAGGAAGGCAAAGAGAGGACAAAACTCAGCATTTCTCTTTCATGTTCCGGGGGAGAGAATCGATCCCCCTCCCACATCGGCATCGCTGCAGCATCCATCCCACCCCCAGCCC
>BHFT01079763.1:0-28473 GCA_004320025.1 Laticauda laticaudata
CGTACATATAGTTTTCTTGCCTCCATCAGATACTGTGACCTGGCCGTTAATTAGTGAGATAGACTGCATTACATGCAAAGCAAGATGAGATATCAGCCAGTGAATAGTAGTCATAAATTCTTGATTTAATAATGGACTTACGCTCATGGAAAAATCAATCACACAATTCAAATAAATCTCAGAAAAAGAATAATTCACGACTGCAATCAAATAGAAACGCAAGGTTTTGTAGATAGAACAATATATGGACTTCCGGAACAGTCTAAGCACTGCATATACTACTCAGTAACTTGAGTTGTTGGGCCCCTTTTCGCGAGCAAATTACTGCGCAGTAATGCGCCGTAGATACATGGAAGGTTAATCAACCGTACCGGGACACTGCTAAGGGTCGTTGATGGAGAGACCAGCGATGCTGTCAATAGCGGCCTTGGGGCGCAGCTCGATTGCTGCACTGTATCCGGTCTCGATGTCTCTATCTTTCTCGGCAAGCCCTGTAGGATTTTCTAGGGGTTTCAGAGGTCAACGCGAAATGTTCTGGCCAATTAAGTACAGGTATCGACAGGACATTAAAGACCAGGCGGTATTTGTGCTGTTGGGCAGTGGGAAAAGTGCGTAGAAAATTGAAAGTAACAGCATCGCCCATAGAAGCTTTCTTCCCTTCTACGCATGCGTGCAAACAGTTATTGCAACAACAGGCACGAGTGAGCCCCTACATACGTACCCCCTGGTCAAGTAGAACAACTACACACTGGCCTAATACAATTTTGTAAACTCTACCAATGACAGAAAAGCCTTTGGGAATAAAATACCTGAATTCATCCTCTTTCTAAATATGCGTTAAACTTGACATCATATTTGTCTGTGAAAACCCCATTGGCTCAATGCATCTTCCCTGAACCTTCCATTAGACCATGGTAGAGACTAATGCAGTTTGTCAATAAGATATAATCCATAGAGGAAGTGAGTGTTGTATTCTTCCTATAAAAAAGTCCTTCATCTAGAAACATCCAAGTATATCCAAGAAGCTTGCCTTTCCTGAGCACCATCGTCTTTAACTTGTCCTTAATATGCACATTTTGGTTCTCTCTATGTATACAGAGCCCTTGATTTATGACATTCAAACATGTGAAGCCAGCTACTAATTACGCACTATCGGGGCGATGGCGACACATCTCTTCCAACTTTTATCTTTTTTGGTGACCTGTGTCAAAAGCATCTTTACCTCAACATTCTAAACTTGGACCCTAAACCGAATTTGTTACAACGAACCCTACGGTAACAATGTCAAGCCCTTTACAATGCTCTGTAACAAACCTGGGACTGGAAACAACTAGTAACCTCAACAATACTAGACTTATAAACTGCTCAATCTCATTGTCGTGCAATAGTTGTTGAATTCAAAGTTTACAGTAATAGAAATTAAGAGAACCCTGTTTCTAACAGTGGACGTGAACACAGCATGATTGACTTTCTCTCAAATATACCCGTATCCACGACCTCAAATAGCCATGCGAAGAACCAATGATGTGAATCCCACATTTATAACTTTTCAACAGAAGGCAAACGATGACCTTTATAGACAATGAATCTCTACATCCCATTGATTGGCAAGCTATATATTCCAATCTGGTGGAATGCAATACTGTTGAATTGAAGACCAATTATACAACATATTTTAAACTTGAATGTTCAAAAGACTCATCAAAACTATATGTACAATAACATTTCCAAAATAAGCCAGAAAAAACAGATGATACTGTTAAATAATGAACTTTAAAAAATATAACTTTTGGATGAAAGAAAACAAATATGGATCATGTTACCAGACTTCAAAAAGCCAACACAAAAGAATTGTTTAGCGATCGGACAAAACTAGCCCAAGATGACATCACGACTTAACATTAAATAAGCAGAGAAACCACACGACCAACTTCCACGCTGTGGCTTTCTTACAATTTTGTAAAAAAACAACTAAAAGACTTAAGGTTCCGATCCACCGGTAGACCCCTAAAGGCACCTCATAGGTAAGAGGACCCGGGCAATGACAAACACTATTAAAAGCGCCAAACTCATCTACCTTGAACGAACATAGTCTTTTGGAGGCTGCAAGCTAATGGTAACAAGCAATGGTGATCAATCGCCCAGTATTCCTAATCAAACTACCAACCATACACACCAACTGATCTAATACATATGAATCATTTACAGTAGATAATGTTGAAAAAGCCACTAAGGCAGATCGAAACCAGCATCTTCATTTATCTATCTGGACGCGGCACGCGACTTCTAAAAAAGCTATCCCACTGCCATATGCCGAACCTCTCAAGCATAATCTTTGAAAAAATCTTCAGGAACAGCTCCTTGCCAAAAACTACCGGATGGTCACAAGCCCAGACATCCCATCTTCGAAAAAGGCGAGGACCCCCAGCCTAGTTGAAAATTACAGATCCAATTCTTCTTTTATGACTTCAGCGTAAAGTCATGGGACATCAATTATTAACCCAGTCATTATCCTCATCAACTTATTAAAAAAGAATACTACTCTGTAATAAAACATATGCTTCAGAAAAAAACTATCCTGGAAAAAACATGGCTACACACAACCGATCGGGCAAAACGCAATAGATTAGCAATCTACATAACTTCTGATAAGCCTTTGTCCATTCAAGATGGTAAGACACGTACGACAAAACTACTCCTAACAATAAATGTTTGGTATTCTTCGGACCACCTGCATAACTGGCTGAAGCATTACCTGATCAAACAGACAACAAATTGTCAAAATATGGAGCATCCTAATCAAATTCTGTACCTGTCAACAGTGGTGTCCCCCCAAGTCAGTGTTCTAAAGACGGCAATTCTTTTGCATATCTACAATAATGATTCTGTGATCATAATCAAGAAGAACTGTGTTCTCTGATCGCTGCAGATGATGTAAAATTATTCACACCTACACGACACATTACTACCCTCCTACAAAAGACAGCCATATCGATAGAGTCAATCAAATGGCAATCCAACATCACTGTTTAAATGATCCGACATAATCTGATCATAATGTTGGCAAAAAAACTCAGAAATAAAATAGCTGAATAGTCAAGACTTGTTGATAAGCCAACTCTGTCAAGGATCTTGGAGTATTCAATTTACATGACGACCTAAGCGCGCTAGAGCCCGACTGTAACTACACACAGCCAAAGCATAGAGAGTTTTCTACCTATGTTACGTTAGGCTTTTTCTCTGGTAATACTGCACTAATAAATCTAGAGATTACAAACATTTGCTAGACCAAGCACTTGATATACAAGCTCATCAGTCTGGAACTCACATTACGTATCTGAATATTATCAAACAGTTGAGAAAATCCAGAAATATTTCACAAGAAGAGTTCTCCACTCCTCTACTCCGTTGCAGAATACCCTTATGGCACAGACTTGGAATCTCTCGAAGACCTAGAAAACCTAGGGGAGACTAGTGCACGTTTCGGATTCAATTCTAATATACGTGTATAAATCATACATTGCGAAGATTTCGCCTAACCTGTCAGATGATATTAGCATTTCGCATTAACACACAAGAGCATACAATAGACAACAAATCAGAGATTGCACTGACACAAACTGGCTTGCAGGAATAACGACTTCAGCAAAAAGGGGTTTCATGTCTGGAATACTCTACCTGACTTCACCAAACCCAAAAAACTTACCCTCTTGACTTTCTATTGATCTCACCCTTTCTAGTGGTCTGTTAGGTGGGTCATGAATAAGTGGCACCAAGTGCATACGTGGTCCCTGTCCTACTGTTGTCTGTTAATCTTTTATTTTTCTTATATGTATCCATGTATTCATAACTATGTTTTTACTTATATCTATTATCTTGTAAGCAATTGTCAAACCAAATAAAATAAATAAAAATTTAACTCTCGGTTTCTTGCCTTGCCAGACAAATGTGGACATATCTTTTAGCCATTGCTTAAATGGTACATTTGTCATCAAGTGGACAGTAGGTTAAACTATACATGATCAATGAGAGGGAAAGACAGTGCAGAATATTAAAAGGTAGTCAAAGAAAGGGATGTGGTGGAGGAGAAAAGATCTATATTTTACAAAGCAAATCTCTAACCAATTTTCAGTGAATACATATTTTGCCATAGGAATTAAATTTGGCTACCTTTTTGTATAAATGATAAAAAGGTACATTACACTTATATCATTCTGTCATGTGGATAGAAGTTTTCTTTCAGAAGACAGCAATGTCACATTCCAGATTAGCTTTCCTCAATGTGATCCTGTACTGTATTCAAACTGACCAAAGCAGAATAGAAAGGAATTATGAGCACTGCCCCCTAGAGCTGGAAATGACTAACACATATGTGCGAGGGGAACCTTTACCTTTATAAAGACTTTGCCTTACAATTGATGCTTTTATTTAAAAAAATGATAGTTATAACACTAATCAAAGTTTCTTCTTGGGCTTCTATTATTGTATAGATAATTTCTGTCAGTGATGATATGCAGTTGCATTTTTTTAGAAGGGATGAAAGAAATCACAAATCAAAAGGTTATTAGAGGGAGACTTTTTGTCATGAAAGAACTAAAAAGCAAAGAAGTAAAATTACTTACACAGATAATAATTACACAGATAATAATTACACAGGTAATTATTTATGTTTTGAGTCATATGCATATGTTAGTGTGGAAGTACAGGAATACCAATAATGAACACACTCCCAAAAAAGCAGCAAAATCTAGAAAGTGCAGATTATTTTCATACATTTAATTCAGTTCTTTATTACTTATAGAGAGACAGTCTGGTCATGCTTGTAGTTGATTTGTGCTAAGCCAAGATGGAAATGTTGCATCCATTCTTTTTTCTCCCAAGTTTTTATTTTTATAGCATATAAAAATTCAATTTCAATGTAACAGTGTGTGTATAAATATTTTAGGATATAATAATCAAAATGTTTATAACAATATTCATTACATTAATATTATAGTAATATCAATAATAATATTAACAATATTATTTACTTAACCAATTTAACATGTCTTTCTTATATCGCTGATTCTGTTGTGTCCATTCTTGTGCTCCTTAATTGGCTTTCAAAACTGTTAGAAATGGTATCCTTCTGAGTCAACTACAGAGGGTTGTGGATAGGAAAGATAGTGTATCTTCAATTTCTAGTCTCCTGTAGATTTTGGTTAGTATTTGTTTGATAAATAGAGGTTGTTCCCTAAATCCTTCCTTTGTGGGGTGCCACAGGGCTTGACTTCTTCTCTCCTTTTATTCAATAACTATGTGAAACCATTGGGTGAGGTCATTGCCTGCTTTGAGATTTGGTATCATCAATAGGTGATGATATCCAACTACCCCTTCCAACCCCAGGCCAGACAAATTAGGCTGTCAAGTTTCTTCTCAGTGCTCTTTCTTCTCTTGTTCAAGTTTGGATGAAGAGGAACCATCTGTGACTCAATCCAATCAACACTAAGCAGCTGTGAATGTTAGGGCCTCCACATGGAAGATCTGGAAATATTCCATATTTAATTTTTGATGGAGCAGCACTTCTTATTCAAAAGTGTCATGTAACTTGAGAGTTTTCCTGCTTTCATAATTTCCATAAGAACATGGCAGCTCTGACCATCTTTGACTTTTGCAAAGCTTCATTTAGTGTGCCAAATTCACCCTTTCCTAGATTAGGATATCATTCAGACAGTCACTCATGACCTAGTCATTTTATGGCTTGTATATTACAAAGGGTTGTCTTTGAAAGTTTCAATTGGTTCAGAATGCACATCATAGGTGGTGACAGGACTCAATAAGCTCCTATAATGCCCATGCTTTGCAAGTTGCAATGGCTGTCAGTTTGCTTCCAAGTACAATTCAAAATGCAGTTTATGATCTATGCATGACATAGGGACTGTTATTTGATTTCCCACAATACCAGCTCAGTACGTTTGATCCATCAGGGTTGACATGATCGACATTTCATAAATCAAGCAGTGCCATCTGTTGGAAGTCTTGAAGTGTGATTTTTCTGTAGTGGTGTCTGCCCTCTCAAATGAGGCTTCTTTGAGATCTGAGTGGCTCTCATCCTGATGGCATTTCAGAGGGTGATAAAGATATTCTCTTTTTCCAGCTTTAGGGTAGAGTGATTGAAGCCTCTTGTAAGGTGTAAATACATTACTTGGATTCTTGATAGCTGTTTTTTTTAATCTGAATTGTGTATATTGTTGTTTGCTCTGTGAGTCAACCAAAGTCCTTCTATATGCAAGTTGATAAATAAATGTGTTGTGTCTTTGTGCATATATAGCAGCTGTTCTAGTTGACTTATAATTGCAGAACAATTACTACATCAATGAATTTTTTTAAAAAAAGTTAGGGTAACATTATAAGATATGAAGATTATGTTTTATGTTATAAAACATAACTAATTATCTGGTCTTTGTTGTTGGTTATGTTGTTACTCTCTGGCTATTCTATTTCATCAAGAAAATCCATTCTGAAAAGTGCTGCATAATGTAATTAATGGTTTCTTTGATTTGTGATGTAGGCATTTGAACTTCAGAAAAGCCTCCATTCAATTTACAATTCAAATCAATTAGACCTTCATTCCTGTTTGTCTAGCAGCTACATTTCCTTGCAAATGTCACTGAATATGGAGCTACCTATTTTTAGCATATTTATTTGTGCCACTTTTGGAGAAAGGAGAAAGGTTGAGATCCAAATAGAAAAAGAATCTGTTAACATTTCATTAATTAGCTTGCAAATTAGCTTCTTATCTGCAAGGTCACTCAGAGAAGCTGTATCATCATATTAGCCATTCTGTTACAGCTTAAAAAAATGAAGAATGACTCTCATCCCTCAATATTATTTCACAGGGAAAATAGTTCTTTGTGTGGTGCTGCAAGGCTTTGTTCTTTCTCTCCTATTTAACATCTACATGAGGCCATTGGATGAGGTCATCTCATGGTTTAGAGTGAGCTATATCACCAATATACTGATGATATTCAGTTTTATGGCTTTTTCTCAAACTGCCAGAATGATGCCATGGACATTCTGTCCCAGTGTCTGAAGGCTTTGGGAGCCTGGATATTTCAGGCTTCAGTTCAACCCAAGCAAAACTAATGGCTCTGGGTGTTTGGACTTTCTGGTGCTGAGAATCATCCACTGGTGGCCTTCAGTGGGGTGACACTGCAGATAGACATTGTCAGATAGAACTGGTGTACAATCTGGGGGTAATATTGGAGGATATTTGCATATCTTCAGATTGTACACCAGGAGCACTATTCCTGGACTGGAAAGCTCCACTCATTGTCACTTGTGTCCTCTTGACCTCTGAACTGGATTACAGCCACACACCCCTGAACAACATTCAGAAGTTTCAGATGGTACTAAATGCGGAAGTGCTGGTATAAATGGTACTGCTTATTTGTGCATGTAACTTCACTGCTCTGTGAATGGCATTTTTCCAGTGTGCAATTGCAAGTGCAATTCAAGGTGCTGGTTGTCACCTTTAAGCAATTCATGAGTAAATATAGAATTACTTCAGGGATCATCTTTCCCCATTTGGTTCTACTATTCTTATCCAGTCCAGCAGGATGGGCATGCTTCAGGCCCCATAAGCAAAAGAATGCTGTTGGTGGGCTAGAAGACATATCTCTTCTGGCATAATCCCCATCTTGTGCAATATTCTCTCCCCAGAGATCAGGAAGGCTCCAATCCTGCTGATCTTTTATAAGATCCTAATGACCTGGTTCTGTGGCTGGATCTGGGGTCCTGAATGCATACAGAGACCAACTTCTTGGTTGTGCTAGTGATTTGGGTTTGATGTTTCTTGGTTGCTTTATAGTTTTTAATTTTTTATGATTATAATTCTTTTTATTTTATTTTAATTGTGTTCACTGCCTAGAGTCATTTGTTAAGATGGTAGTCACATAGATAGAATGGATGGATGAACAAACAGATGGACATACAGTTGGATGGATGGATGGAAAGACAGACAGGTAGAATGAATGGAGATAGATGGATGGATGGATGGATAGATAGATAGATAGATAGATAGATAGATAGATAGTTTAAAATTTCTATAGATACAAATTAACAACAAAATGGGGTTTTCTGATGTTTTAGTATAGGTAAAGCACCCTTTGTTGTAACTCCAAGTGGTTGTTAAACAACTGATCACATGTTGAGGATTACCTGTAAAACCTTAGATTGAACAAATGGTTGGCGATTGCACTCAAAATTCACTGCTGTTCTACTCTGGCTAGACACAAGCCATATGCTGTAGATGTCCATCCTTTTTCCTTCTCAGTTTATTGCAACTATTGAAGGATACCATTTAGCAATTGATGTGGTTTTGTTGCCATATTGTGTTCTATCTGCAACCAGTGGTGGGCACAAACCTTAAGAATGATGATAAGTCTGTTTTCTCCATATTGAGCAAATATCCCTCAATTTGAGATTAGAATTAATGAAGAGTAAAGAAAAGTGGAGATAAACTCATTTCCCTTCTTTACCTAAATAAATGCTTGTTATTCTTTTCTTCAGAAGGAAGTTAGCTGAAATTCTAATTAAGCTCAGCTTTTTGATGGCTTCATTACAAGCGACAAAACTGCAACCATATTGGCCCATTTTGTGTATAATCATCTTTCTAAGTTGCTCTGATAGTAGCCCCAGGATAGACTTAAACCTAAATAGCTGAAGGATTTAGTCCCAATTGGCCTATTATAGTTGATGCCCACCAAGTAACTGTCTTGTAGAAATTGTCTCCTAGACCGCAAGAACTCAGAAGGGACTTTCCAGAAGCTGATTAGTTTTTGATCCCTGGGACCTTGTCATTTACTATGTCTCTTTATCTGCCTCAGCAGGAATATGGACAGAATTCCTACTGTGTTTATGAAGGAGATAAAAACAAATGAAATCAAAGCAAAACAAAAAAATACCTAAAAGTAATGTGAAGTTTTAGTAAAGTAAATAAAGTTAATTATTGTGTTCCTATGCATGGGGTAGGTGGGAAAAAAGGAAAAAGTATTTATTAAGATAAGACCATCTCTATCTGTCTTGTCCATCCATCCATCCATCCATCCGTCTCTCTATCATCAATTTATCTTTATAAATTATCTAGGATATGAAATCATTACAAAATTTTTATTTTTAAATGTTTAAGGCAGGGGTGTCAAACTCCTGGCCCATGCTGGCCACACCCATGCCCAGTTTAGTGAAGGGGAAAAAATTCCTGATACATCACATGATGCCGCCATGATGATGTGTTTTTGACATCCCTGGTTTAAGGAAATCCAGTACATTTCAAAGCAGAAAGTATGAATGTTAAACTGGAGCAAACTATATGCACATTAGCCTTTTTTGTGTTCACGTGTTTGTTGATGGTTTGGTTGATTGATTACTTATTTATTACAGTTATTTGATAATTATATAAACCAGCTGCAGCATCTTAAATCCGTTTACAATAAAAACATATAGATATAGATATAGATAGATATAGATATAGATATAGATATAGATATAGATATAGATATAGATATAGATATAGATATAGATATAGATGTAGATATAGATATAGATATAGATATAGATATAGATATAGATATTGAAGGATGCTGTCATTGTATGTGAGTTTGGTGACTATATAAATCTGTTTAGTAAATAAATGAAAACATATTTATTCAAAGGAATGGGAGATAATCACATGTTTTTCAAAGCTGGAAAAGCCTGGATAAAGAGATAAATTTTCAAAAGGCATCTGAATTATTTGACACCCACATTTCAGGAGAAAGAGGATTGCTGAGCAGGAATCCTACCAGAAACAAGACGTATCCAGGCATTAGCTATCGAATAACATTCATTGACTGTTGGACTGTGCAGTAGGACCTACAATTTTTCATTTATGTTAAACTTGAATAACAGATGCAAGAGGTTTCCAGTTTCTGTTCAGTTAGACAGAAGAAGAGAACTTCCATTCATAATAGAATGGAAGAGACTGGATAGCCTCTTGTCCAAAATGGAATAGGGTCTGCAGGGTGTTTGACTAGAAAACCTCCAAGGTCCTTTTCAACTCTATCATTCTGAATTCTGTTTTATCAAAAGCTTTAGTAGAAATATCCAAGATATGTCCTTCAATTCTGATAATATGAAATACAGTACTAAAAAAAATAAAAAGAGGAATCACCTTTTGGAAGTGGATCTATATTTTTTAGACTTTTCAGTAAAAGGATATAGATAAATCTATAGCATAATGCACAGAAAAGCAAGAAAAAACTATTTTCCACTACAACGGCATTCTTGATGTGGAAGCTCATAATCTATGTTAACTTGAGCAAAGAGAATTTCTATTGCAAAATGCTCCATATTTCTGGGTATTTTCTCATCTCTGTAAAACTCAAAAGATAGCTGATTTTTGAGTGCTAGCTCTTAGAATCTTATTAGCACACCACATAGATATTGCAAGCTAACAGGGATGATAACAAGTGCTGCAATGTCATAAATGCATTATTTGGCTTTTTTCTAAATCTAAGGGGAAGCATCTAAGCAGCAGAATTGAACCTTTCCACTTCTTAGGGAACAGCAGCTACATTTTATAGTGGAAACAGTTGAGGAGAAGAACATGGGATAATTTGGAACAGGGGTCACCAACCCTTTGGACCTCAGGGACTACCAAACTCATAATTTTAAATCCAACGGACCAAAGACCCTGGGAAAATCCCAAAAAATGTCTGCAGAAAAATTCCCCACCCTGTTTATCTATCAATCAATCATTCTTTACTTGGGATAGCAGGATACTGTCTCCAACTCTGTTCTCAGGGGGAGAGAGAGAGGAGACTTTTGGCTTCATGCAAGGACAGCAGCAGAAGCAGCAGAAGTCTTTCTTTCTCTTCCCCAAACTCTGCCAGAAATGACTCTTTGTGAGACTTGTCGCACCGACACAGCCTCTTGGGACTCCTTGAAGGGTCCCAAAGAATCATTTCTGGTGGAGTTTGGGGAAGAGAAAGACTTTTGCTGCTTTCCTTGTGTGCAGCCAAAAGCAGAAGAAGAAAGAAGCAGAAAGAAGCAGCCCTGTGGCCAGGTAAGGCGCATGGGGCAAGTTCCCCCTTTTGCCCTTTCCCCCGTCCCCTCACTACCTTGTGTTGTTTGCAATGCAAATGATGCAAGCTTTGTGTTCCCATGGGCCAAGTGGGTGGTATAGCTTTGTGTTCCCGCTCGACCTGGATTAATTGCTTTTGGGGGTGCTTTGGGGGTGACATTTCTCAGTGGACCACCAAAATTTTCTCGTGGACTACCAGTGATCCCCAGCCTATTGGATGGTGATCACTGTTTTGAAAAGAGCAAAAGGATCTAGTGAAATGACTGTTCAAAGTAGCAGCACTCAATTTTGTAATATTGCTTTGCAAGTCTATTTTCTATGTAGCCTTTTTAAAATTTAGTTTTCAACCACATTAACAGCCTCTGGACTTCTGAAAATGATGACTTGGCATGTAAATAACCAGTGTACACTGTTTATTGGGAAAATTTTTCATCTCAGTATGCTTTTGAGAGAAGTATACACAGGAATGATAGGCCAAATTCTTTGTTTCTTTTGTCCAAAGAACCTTGTTGAAAGAAGTGTCAGTGCATACATCAGGAATATTCATTTATTTCATTGCAAAGGAAGCCAGTTTCTTAAAAACCAAGCCATGAATTCTTTTGGGAATATCTATAGTATAATTATGAATAGGCACTGATCATGTCTTCATTTGCATGGATCATTTTACCTAGGACAAGCTCAAGAAGGAAGGCTTGCAGGAATTCCATAAACTATTAATAGTTTAATCTTTCCTAGGTTAATTCCAGGGGTGTCATAGCCTTCTTTCTTCCACTGGGATATTTATCATAAAGAGATTATTCTAATCACATACTTTCAGGCAAGATTTTTAGAACAAAATAATTAACCAAAAGTAGCTTGTCATTTGATTTCTCTTGAGATATGACTTACATGGTTCATTTGCAGATGAAGATTAAGACTTGATGACACTTTTTTCCAGAGTAAAGGACTTTGTCAAGAAAATGCATCCCTTCCTTTATAGCTTGCTACATTCAGAAATTATTTTCAGTCCAATTCCAAATAATTTAGGACATGTTTGATATAGGGAGAAATACCAGATCATCTTTCTTTTTCAACAATCAATAAGGGAGGTATGATGGCAAACAAAGTACCATAATGGGACAGAATATTCTGTTTTAGAAAATTGAAGGAGGTTTCTGAATCTTTCGTTCCTGGATTACTTTAACAGGAAGAGTATGATGATTTATTTGTTACTAGCATGCACTGTGCAAAGGCACTTAATTTTATAAAAAGAGATAATTAAATTGACTATGACCCTTCAACTTTGTTTCTCTAAAGTACTCATTTGTACAATTTCAAGTACTCACATATATTATTATGTATCTGAAAAATGCCAGTGTCTATAAATACATAATAACCCTTGAAAAATTTGGATCATTACCACATTTTGAAAAAAATATTAAATTCAAATTCATCTTTCAGAACTGTGTAATATGAAGACCATCAAATAAATGTGCTTTGTAATTCAAATTAAATACAATAAAATTGAGACTGTTTTAAAAGGTAGTCCTGCAAAATTTCCTTACTACACTACAGGAAAGATAATCTCATGATCTATAAATAAAAAAAAATCAGTACTTTTGCGTATATCAGAGCAATGAAAGTATAATGAATTCCGTACTTATTTTTACAATATAAAATGTAGACTACACAACTTTATAGCATGAGAAGTACCACATTGCTGTTGTTTTTTTAAAAAAAAACAATATATCCCATTAACTGTGATAATGTTCCTTCCCCTCCTCTTGTTTTTACTTTACAATCAGATTTATTGTTTTGAGGATAATTGTTTTACTTATAAAAATGTAAAAGTCCTGGAAGGCCACAGGCATATTTTCCATACCAGGATTCCTTCTCTCTGTGAGGCCATTTATTATAATAGTGGAATAGGGACCACTTTAGTGTACTACAGATAATTGGACCAACCATTTTTCACTAATGTAAGATGAGATGAAGCAAGCATGAAGCACTTTTTTCATTTCTCAATGCAAAATAAATGAACAAATACAGTATAATATTTACTACTTTTGACATATGTTATGAAAAAATATACAAATTTCTGAACAATTCATTGCCTTACAAATAAATTGATACTTTATTATACAATTACAAAAGGGGATGCAAGGATTACAATAAATTGTAGTTTGTAAAAGCTGTGATAATCTCTTATCAAATAAGGGAGAGAAAAAATAGATAATATATGAGTATTGGTAATTCACCGTATTTATAGGATAAGCTTGCCTTTTCTGTTTCTTGCCAGGCAACATTGCCATTTTGATTGTTAAAGATGTTGGAAAGAGGTAGCTGGCAAGAAGGAGACTTGAAAATCTTACTAACTTATTCAGTAACCTGCAGTTTCTTTTTTCTTCAAAGAAACAAAACATACAACACTTATGAACTATGAAATGTTCATAGTTCACTATTTTAAGAAAAAACAAAAACAAAATGAAAGAAGAATTTCTGCAAGCTACTAGAAAAACAAGATTACTTCATCTTTCTGCACTACTATTGCTATTAATCTTCTCATCATTCCTTACCACCCATCCCCTCCCATTTGTGACTGTATGACTGTAACTTTGTCGCTTGTATCCTTATGATTTATATTGACTGCTTCCTAGTATGATTTGATTGCTTATTGTATTTTATGACTATTATTAAGTGTTGTGCCTTATGATTCTTGACTCTTGACGAATGTATCTTTTCTTTTATGAACACTGAGAGCATTTGCACCAAGACAAATTCCTTGTGCATCCAATCACACTTGGCCAACAAATAATTCTCTTCTCTTCTCTTCTACTCCAGTCATGGGTTCATAACCACTACCAGACTAGTCCCTGCAGTTTTTTGGTGAAGATTTTCAGAAATGGTTGGTTATTGCCTTTTCCACATGGATGAGAAACAGTGATTGACCCAAGTGTGCTTAAGGCAAACTTGCAATCTCATAATTTCTAGTCTAGTATCTTAAATATCACACATCACAAATATAAAATGTCACAAATATGCTCACCAGTGCTCTTAGCACTGAAAATTATAAATGCTAAAGTTTTAAATGTTTAATTAGCAACTTTTTAAATCCTAATTGTAAAATATTAAATATTTTGATAGATTAATGAGGCATGCCATATCTGGGCTGGATAAAAGTCACATAACCATTAGATGGAAGTAAGGAAATAGAGTTTTGTATCTCTCTGCTGACATTTAGTGGTGATCCAGATTTTTGCATTCAAGATTTGAAAGCCCTAGATTGTCAGTGTTGTGACAACAGTACTTTAACGAATAGGCATCATTCTAGGAGCTGTTTGCCATAGAAAACTATGACAGGCAGTGCCAGTACACTGAAGAACAAGAAATCCATTGGCATTTTCATTTAAAAAACATCAGTCAGAATCTGGCAGAAATATGAGTCCCCAGATATGTCAGTCAAAAAAAAAAGAAAGCTTGCATGATAAAAAAAAATGATGTGTATAAACTTTAACAGTATCATAAATTACCTATTCACTCAGGAAGTTTGTTACTTCACACAATCTGAAAAAGAAATTTTAGCATGGAAAATACGGTTTTCTTACCAATTAGGGATGTTTTTTTTTTCACTTCAGTCTAGAGTGCCACATTTCTCAAGCTGAGAAGCAAAATACCACAGATAGTTCCTCTCAGAAGAGACATAGAAAAGAAGGAATGAAAAAGGCAATCTTAAAGGTTCCCTGGTGCCAGTTCTCACATGGCATTATATATTGAAACCAATGAACCACAAACTTGAGTTGAACCTAAAATCCTGTTCACAACACTGAAGAGACCACGTAATTATTGCCACACAATCACTAAACACAATCACAATAGGCAAGCCACTTAGATTGCCTTATCTCAGTACCCTGCTTTACTGGAGGTGACATATGTTTGTCAGCAAACACAGTGTACACAATTGCATGCAAGGCACATGTTGAAGAAAGGACTTGGTAGTAGATGCAATAGGAGGGAGCAAGGAAGAGTTGCAAGGAGAGTATGGGAACTAGTCCTGGTGTAATTGCAGTGATCCTTAAAGTACCATAGAGCTGTTTCATATCAAGAGAGTGTTTGATTGGAGAAGAGGTGGCAGGAGAGTGAAGCAAAGGTAGAAGGACAGTATCTGCCAAGGCAGGTGAGAGAAAAATGTTGGCCATTTGAGTGATAGCAGTTCTGTGCTGGCTGAGAAAGAGAGATAAAGCTATGCCAAACAATCCATAATCTGAAAACATACAATGTCCTGAAAAGATCAAGGGAAAAGCCAGAAGAACATGCTGAGGTTGAGAATGTAATAAGAATCAAGAACAAGAAAGCACAAAACTTGGAGCATGAAGCCAGATGCCAAAGTTGCTTCCAGCAACAGAAGACAATCCCTGTGTGGTTTGAATCCACTTCTCAATGAACACACATGGCTGAAGCTTATCTCACTCAGCAGTTGCCGATAATGAAGAACTTTACTTGTTCCACATCTTGCCACTTACTCATAGGAGGCTGACTTTGATAGAATGTCATCTGGCAAACAGGAAACATCTCCCATGCTTTCTAGCTCCTAAACTGGCCAGATAATTTTCAGTGCTTAGCTGGGGATAGGCCTGAAATGCCTTGGAATTGGTGGATGAAGGGCTGTCATTGATGGGTCTGAAGTTCCAGCACCCAGAAGGGCCCAGTAACTGCATTTTTTGCAACTGATCATGATAATTGTAGTAGTACAAATCCAGGGAGTGAAATCAACATGTGGTTAGACTACTACAATTGTAAGAGTGTTCTGCTTCATGTAGGGTCCTAAACTTCAACAACCTTCAGACACCGCCCTACTGATTCACCCTCAACTCTTTGATGACCTCTTACAGTGACTATATGTAAATGTGAAAGAACAAGGAGGAATAAGTTCCCACAGGAACAGCCACTGGGACAATCACTTCTTCTGTATGACAAGCAACTGAAAGCCTCGAAGAAACACTAGAACCACTTTAAAACTTTCAATCCCTCCAAGCAATCCAATTTCTGGAATTATCCCCATTACAAAGTAGAGTCTCACCTATATCCACTTAAGCAAACATTAATGCTTTTCTGCTTCATACTGCTTCATAATTTGGTATCAACAACCAAATTAGTATTCTTTATGGTGCACCCATATTATTGAATAAATTGATAGTGAAATTGAAGCATCTCCTTCTTAACTGCAGCTATAAGACATAAAGCATATTTATGAATCCAGGGCTCTTAATGTTATTGCTGTAGGTTTTTTGATTAAAATATTGGCATTTATTATGCTTTTATTATTAAATGTGTATTATTATTCTTGTTGCTTTGTAAATTGCCTGGAGAAACTAAAGCAACAGTTGGCATCTGCAATATTAAAATAATAAATAAAAAAGGATAGACCGTTCTTTAATAAGCAAACAAGCTCTGCCACAAGCCATGCTCATTTACTACACCTTGCAAACTTTTCCATCTATGGTGTAGATACTTGTTTGAGCTGATTGCTTTCTTCTTTGATGAAAATCAGAGGAACAATTGCATAAAAGATATTTGATTCTCAGTTTACTGTTTTGCTTCTTTGAACTGTGTAGTTCTTTGAAGTTATTCAAATTGAAAAGTCTATATCAGTGGTTCTCAACCTGTGGTCTCTGGGCCCTGGGGAGGCTCGATGTCATCACTGGAGGTCCACAAAAGCTTGAAGAAATGTTATGATTTAAATCCTGAATTAAATCTTGGTGGTCCGTGGTCATGATCTCTGGCCACAAAAGATATTTAAAGGGGAGCCCTGGTGAAGAAAATGTTGAGAACCACTGGTATATCATAAAATAATTTATATCCAAAATATATTTATATTTATGAGACTGAACCCTATTAACTATAGTAATAGGGTGCCAGGAAGGTGTTGTTTTTTATTCTTGCCATGCACTCCTCTGAATTAAATTTTAAGATGGGTTCACAGGTAACTTTCTTAAACAAATAAATTCTATACAAATAATCAAAGAAAAAGAAAATACATTGTTGTATATCCTCTGTCATATAAGAAAACTTCCTTACCTTATCATATGACAATGTATTTCAGATATTAAATTGAAAAATATTCTAAAATGGAAAAGCATTTTAGAATATTTGAGCAATATTTGTGGGAAGTATGTATTAAGTAATACCTGTCATTGTTATAAACAAATACATCTGTAATAGGTTTTTTTTTTTTCAGGAATGTACCAGAACTAAAATAATCCTCCACCAATTACCTCAACTCTCAGGTTACAATTTACCCTCAGTGATTAATTTTCCAGTTAAACCTTCAAACCGTAGTTATTATATATAATTCTATATAATATAGAATTATATATGATATATATATATAATAAAAGGAAGTTTATGTGGTATGTCTTATGCATTTCAAAGCAATAGTAAAAAATTTCATTCTTTCTGTTGTGAAAAGACTTGAAATAGCATGTTTCATTTTCTTTTAGTCTTCTCTTTACCTAGTATCCAATGGACAAAACGTAATGTAAAATAGAAAATCTGCTATCAGCTTGCAAAGCTATGATTAATATGTGTTTTTCTCTCTTCCTCTTATATGTAGAAGCTCTGTCTCAAGTTAACATCTGTAGGATTAAATAGCTGCATAGCAGAGTGCCTAAGCAGCATTTTATATTATTTCATATGCATGCCACATTAGGATTTAAGAACTCTGCTGATTTTAAGCCAAAATCCCTAATCCAGTCCTTAGTGCTCTTTCAACTGTTAACATTGGAGAGAGGAATTAATCCTAATATACACCCACTGCCTAGATGAATTTTGAAAGATTATGTAGATTTCACAGTGCAAAAGTTCATTGACTACAATAACTATTACATTGCTTGGATACCATTGATAGGCAGATTTTTGGCCAGGGATGCTAAACTGTCTGTCAAACAAAAATGATTGCAACATTCTATTCATTCCATTCATTTGATTGAGTGTATCTATATAAAATAGTTATCTTTTACAACTATTATATTCTAGATGTGAATTGGTTTGCTTCAACCTTATACAAATATAATAAAAACATTCTAATTTTTTTATTTTAAATTTTGTTAAAGTTTTAATAGCATTTGAATAGCCATTATATGTAAGGGAAAGTAAATATATAAATAAATCATCAATTTATAGATTATCTCCTGATGCTCTATTTTTTTTAGTCTGTAGAGTTCTTCATACCTGCATACATGCATACATACAAGTGAAAATAAATAAATACCAGTGTTGATTTTAGTTATTTATTTCTTTATTATCAAGTGGATAGATCACAGGGTTTGTGAAGATCAAAGAGGGGGCTTCATTGATATCGTTGTAACTTTTATTTTAAATCTGGACAAGAAATGTGGGGTAGGGAAGGATGAGTGAAGTGCTCTAGTGTGCTCTGTGATGCTGATGTGAGTAGCCAGCTCAATGAGTTTTATTTCCTCACAAGTCTGCCTCTCGAGAATCCTTGGGGGAGTACTAGTCTGCTCATTTCTTTTCTGCCAGAATGAATGTTTAGGGCATTTCACTTGGAAGAGAAGAAGAAGACAAAAAGATCCAGATTTCTTCAGATGCTATTTTGGGAGTTGTATGGGCCCCTGTGTTTACTTACTCATACCTTTTGGAGGAAGAGAGATTGTCTCCTTGAGTTAGACCTGAGTTCTGACCACTGCCTGCTCCAGTCCCTGCATTTTTATAGAGTATTTTTTCCTTTCCTACTTCCTAGAGCTGAAACCAATGTAACTATGCCCAAGGCAAGACTAAAACTCACAGTTTCCTGTTTTCAAACCCAGTGACTTAACCACTACATCAAAATGGTTCCATTACAAAATTTAACCTTTAAAAAAAAAACCTAAGAAAGATACCCCCACTCTTAAAAAAAGCAAAGCCAGGGGGAAAATAAACAAATACTAAAATTTTCCCTGAACAACTCTACAAAACTAAACACACACAATAAATCATATCTCATTCTAAATATAAAAGAAAATTACTTCTCTCCCACATTCATATTTGAAATTATATAACTTTTTTCATTTTGTTATAATTCTGTTTTGGAAGATTGAATTAAACCTAGGCCACAAGGTCAGATTTTCTGATTTTTCCTCTCCTTACTAATAAATTGAATTCAAGGGTTTAAAGTTTACAAATTTAATGAAGCCAACTTACAAATTCTGGAACAGATACATTCTTCCAGGAATATCAAAACACTCTTTCACTGTTTATAACAGTGGTGGTTGAAGTTATTTGTTTATTGATCAAAATTCTATACTTCTCCTCTCACCTAAGTGTCTCTGGTTTGCAGATAAAATCTTGAACAAATTCACATCAACTCTTGCTGTCTCTGAATCTTAAATCTCAAATTCCAATAACATTTGGCCATCTCTGAATCTCAAATTCATGCACTCTTGAAGAATCCATATTCTCCTAAGTTCTTTTTAAAAAAATATATGTTCCAAGGTGTGTTTCATGAAAAAATAACCGAAGCAAAGCAAAATTCATATAACATAGTATAAAAAGTAAAAGAATACTTTAAACTTCTTGTATATTCTTACAACATATGAAGCCGAAATACAGATCTTCTCTTTCTCTTAGTACAGTACAATTATTGATGTGTTTTTCGCAGTGAAGAATCAAGGTGAATTTATATCTGGAAACTTTTTCTTCCTGAGTCTGATGCAAACACCATCTGCTTTGCATTCACCTCCCACTACATGTAGTGCAATATAAAAGAACAACTGCAGAGACTGTTGTCACTGTGTAATGGCTGGCATGATTTATGTGTTGTTGAGTCAGGAAATCATGATCATCAAATTAATCCAACAGGAAAAGCTTGCTGTCTGACAGAAATTTCAGTTTATGTCAGTTCTTACACACACACAAATACACACACTCAAACTGAAAAGAGCTGTATCTTCTTTATGCATAAGTAAATTTGGTTGACTGAATTTTCAAATGGTTTGGATAAGCTGGATTCTTTTCAAAGTCATCTTGATGCTAAAAAAAATTGCACATTCTAAATTTGTACATTCTAAATTTGCACATTCTTCCTAACTTCAGATAGTGTTGATGATATTTCCCTATCTCACTCCAGGTTTGGTGGTAGCTTCCTTCTACCACCAATTCTACCAGAATTTTAAAAAATGGAACCATCTAGCCAAGTCTCTGGTTCCATGGGAGCCATAGGCCACCCATAACTATAAGCTGTTATCATTGACAGTAAATAATGCTAATCTGTCACATCAGAAATATCTGATAAATATCTGATAAATAAAGAGTACTTAGGATACAGTTTTTCTTTAAAAATGTATTTTAAAAAAAGCTACTATTGACAAAATGGCTATGCCGAGAACTCATTTCTCAAGTTACTTTGGTCATTCTGTTTTGGGGGTTAAGGTGAGGGTGGAGAGTTTAGCAAACTTTTGATTTAGTCCTTCATGACTAAAAAAAATGCTTCTATATTCTATAACCAGAGATTCTTTAAAATAAATATACTGGAAGCTGGATTTTTTTTGATAGGCAAACTCCCTACTATTTATTTATTTTTAATTAGGCTATATATTTTTAAAAAATCAAGTGAGGTTGGGCACCAAGGGAGATTATTATGAGCACATAAATGAACAGAAATACCATGTGCTTCCTAATGCTGAATTAAATTAACAGTCTGACCTAGTTTAAGATATCTATTGATTTTTAATCCTAACAATACCTTGCAACTAATATGCAGATATTTGAATGAACTAACCAATTATTATTATAAGTGTCTATTTGTGTATGAAATATATGAGAGAGTTTTGCAACTTAACCTATGTCTTTGGGGCATCTGTTAAGAAAAATGCTACTGTTTGATTGCCAGCAGTTCATTCATACTGCAACTGTAAGCATCTTTATTCTCAAACAAATCTCACTCAGCTCAATATAACTTATTTTCAGATAAATGTGTGAAGGAATGGCAGTGGTTGCCCATCCCTTTGTGTGTGTGTGGGGGGGGGTTCTGCCCTTCACCTTCTTAATCTGCAGGAAATAGGACTAAAAACCATGCAGTGGTTTCTTCTGTAGAATCAAGATTTATTCTGGGTCAGATGACATCTTTATTTTATTGGGCTTAAACTTAAATAGTACTAACAAAAAAAAAACAGCCCAAGATTTTAAGCATGTTAAAGTAAAGCGAACAGTGTAATTATTCTGCAGATGACAAACTATGCAAAAAGCCTCTATTGTCTTCTTTTAAAAAAACAGAAAGTGATTATCATTTACTCTTAATTAAGTTTACAAGTCACATAGTTGGAATAAGACATATAACTAAATAGTAGAGCTTTGATGTAATGGTTAAGGCATCAGACTAGAAACTGGGAGACCATGAGTTCTACTCCCACCTTTGGGTAAACCTGAGCCAATTACTTTCACTCAGCCCTAGGAAGCAAGCAATGTCAAACTGCTTCTGAAATATTTACTAAGAAAATTGCTAGGACCTGTCCAGCAGTCTCCTAGAATCAGATATGACTGAACAGAAGAAAAAAACAACAACCAAATAGTACATTCTTTCATTAAAGAAACAAAATTATCTTTTCATATAATTATTTTTAATATTAAAATATATAAATAATATTCATAAGGGAAACAGTCATAATTTATAAAGTCAAATGTATTTTGTCATAATAAAAAATATTTTTGAGGCAATAGGAAGTACTGCCTTTAAATGATGCAGTAAGAAATACTGCCTTTTTCCTCTCTGCTCTATTGATTATTAATCAATGTGTAATTGAATTGGCATCATTGTCACAGATAAACCAGCCATTCAATATTTCTTTTTTACTTCTAAATATCTAGGGTAACTAGATTCATACAAATTATTGCTATAATTATGATTTAAGAACTTCTCAGATTCTTGTAAAAATAGGTCAGTAAACCAGTAAAATCTTCATTTGTCCCTGTGGAATAACTCAGGCATTTTACAACATCAATAAATCTACTTGTGTGTACTGGAACCAATGAAGTTCATGTTGCTTTCTAGAGGTTTTTATGAAGATTGCAGTTTCCAAGGCATTGAATAATAATCTGCACACTATTTCTAGAAGTCACTAGCTAGAAACAAGTTTTTCTTGGGGTGCTTTCATATGTTCCAAACAGACAATCCAGAAGGGGCTCATTGGCAGATAAATGAATCCACCAGATAATAATTTCTTTTGGGCAACTACAAACCTGCAACTGACCCTATAGCTATTGCTGAAATTGGACAAAATGAATGTAGACTAATAGGTGCACTATTAGTGTATCGATAGCCTCAGGGGGAATGTTGTTAGAAATCTTGTTGCTTTTCATAGCCTATCCCAATTGCACATGCAAACCTATGCTTCTTATGAACGTTTTTTTATGGACATGTAAGAACAGAAAAATGTTGCTTCAAAAATACCTTCATATTCAGGTCTTTAGCTTTAAATTTAAAACAATAATTTAAATTTAAAAAACAATTTAGCTTTAAAATTACAGTACTTGAAGACATATGCCTTCCTACATTATTCAGATTTTCACCTACATGGGTCAAACTGAAGCATATTAGTTATTTTCTCCTGGGTTCTTTTAAGTGGAATTACAAATTCACAAGACAGAACATTCTTTTACAAGATAGTAAAAGAAAGCTAACAGCCTTTTCTTAATTTGTAGTAGTTTTAAAAACATAACAACAGAGGGTGAAAACCAAGGCAAATCGGGGAATGTAATGGTATGTGTCTTGGGAGAAATGCCAGCATTCATTTTACACTTTTAGCAGCTGAAGGTTTAGGCACCATTTTGTAATAAAAAATTCAACACAAGCCACTCTACACTCTTCACATGAAATGTTTCCTGGAAAGTTTCAGCTGTGTGTTAAATATTTAGTAGTTTTTTGAAAGACAGGACTCATTCTTGGCAGCACTTTTAATTATTAAATCAGCCATCTAGAGTGGAAATTTTCAAATGACTGCAAAATTAGCAATAACCATGGCATTCATAATTTTGTGCTTCTTTGATAATGCTAATATTGGGAGGTCTTATAGGCACCCAGACCTTATTTATCTATAGAATTCTACAAATGTTTTCCTTCCAAGTGTTTCTTTACAAAAAACTATATGATAGGGTTTAGCTGGCATCCATTATACTTAAATGCTGGATGATCAGAAAACTGCAAATTTTGCACTCCAAATGCCCAGCTGAAATATTCCCTAAATACCTCTGACTTAAGTTCACCCATCAATGCCACATTTTTTTGAAGTCCTTATTCTTCCTCCATTCTAAAATTAGTCCACTTATCAAAGTTCTCAGCCTTTTAATTAATTGGGCAGCTGGCAATATAAAGAGCCTATTAAACAAATAAATATCCTCAGCTAAAAAGTTCTGAGATCTCTCACAACTTACTGCTACTAAAAATGAACTGCTGATGAGGCATGTTTCCAACAATGGAAGTGGAAGAAATCTAGAATTCATATCTAGCAAGTTCCTCCAAGGTTTCCAAAACCATTAACTAGAATACAGCTAACACAAAAAAGAGCATCAAACAGAAATTCTTAAACATATATCTTCTACCTCTGTGATGGCAAACCTATGGCACAAGTGCTGGAGATGGCATGCAGAGCCATCTCTGCCGGCACGCGAGTCATCACCCCAGAGCAGACTCTCCCCACCTCGTTGGGTAGCTGCCACACATGTGCAAGGGGTGGGACATGCGCAGGAAACATGTATGCATGCTCAGAAACGCATGGTGCACATGGAGGGGTTGCACATGCATGCACAGAGATGCACAGTCCATGGGGATTTATGCACCCATGCACAGGGGTGTGTGGGAGCCTGGGTGCATTGTCTTATGGCTACTGGCATTTTTGGCACGTGAGGACAGAAAGGTTAGCCATCACTGTTCTACATCTTTGTTATAACAATATGTGCTAGAGATGGCAATCTTGTTAATTTCAATTTGTATTTGCTACAATGCCACTAGAATTCTCTTTTGTCCATCTGGGTGAAGTCCAATTTTGTAAGCACATTTGTCATTCCTGTAGATTTTGGTACCTGTTTAACTTACAAAACAATCAAAATTGTCATATTTTTGTCAAAGTAATATTCTCTACAATTACTGAGGCCTAAAAGAATAATATTAGCAATCTTCTGCATTTTGAACACTACAGCAACCTCAGCATCAAGTAATCTATAGAAACATTGCCTGTGGCGAATAGAGTATGAGAATATAAATTACTGCATATTAAGTTTCACTAGAGAAACAGCTTGCAAATCTGGCTGGTATATCAGCAGCTTTACTATCGAGTGGAATCTGTGATTTAAATTCTGAGTCCAGTCTTGGACTAGTGTTTGAGTATCTTTTGAAGCCATGTGCCATAAATCAGCTTTGCAGATGCAAAGTCTTTGACTTAGAGTAACACTGTGTGAATCAAGTGGGCCATGGCTGAAAAATTGTCATTAAAAAATTTAGACCCAAATTTTCAGGATCATCAGTTTCCAACTTTGTAAAATGTTCCAGGCTGATATCTTTAAATGACAAGTCTGGTCATTTCTTCAGATTTTCATTGACATTTGTTTATCTCAAAGATCTAGATTTTAATGGCATTGCATTTTCAGACAACGGAAAAAACTTTGAATGTGCAGTGCAAATATTCAATGTCATAAGACTACTGAATGGCCATTGTTACAGGGTTTTGTTTTGTGTTTTATAACACTGCATTTAGTTTTCCATCCATGAAGTACTTCATAATTTTTATTCTCTCTTTTAAGCTTTGCTTCTGATGTTTTACATCCATTTGCCTCTGTGCTTATCACACAAAGCTATATTGCCAGAAAGTTAGAGCAGTACTATTGACTTATTTATCTTCTCTTCTGCTGTTAATTCATCTTGCAGAGTGCCTGCTCTCTTTCCAGTTTACATCTTCCTGAGCCTACTAAACCTGCAGCACCATTGGTAGATTAAAAAAAAATACATACATTTAAATCACAGTTGCCATAACCAAATGGTTATTCAAATACTAATGTTAAGAGGAGTATGTTTCAGGAATTGAGACAATCAAAATCCTGCTTACCATATAAACATTTATCTTGAGAAAACTTCTGAAAGACTTCACCACTTCAAAGCACAAAGCAGACTCATGCTTAGGAGTTTCCCTAAAGGAGTCAGATTACAAATACAAACAGCATTGTAAATAAAAGAAATGATTGGGAGAAATAAATGATGTTACAACTTTTGAAACAGATGAATTGTCATTATGTATTTGTGGTCACTATACCATTCATGTTATCATTATATGATAAATCTTTTCTGCAGAAAACCCACACATATAACATACATATTCCAAAGTGTCAGCGTTTTGGCTTGTGGTAAAAGATCTTTTTCATAATTAATGTTTATAGGGAAGAGGATTGCAGATCTCTGCAAATAATTGCTAGGTTTCATTCTTCAGCAACAGCTGTGCATCAGTTATCTCACCATTCCATTATTAGAGAGTATAATTGTTCATCTTCATAAGAGTAATTAATGAGAAAGGTATAACTCTCAGCATCCTTCCTAGAATGCTAGCAAAGAAGGGATAGTGTCCCTCACATGGGAGAGAAGCTAGTAATAACCCTTATAATTTATTGCCTTCTTCATATTGATGCCCTATTAAGAACTGGAAATATGGTAGTTTAATCTTCTATCTCTTAACCTCTCCCAATTGATCATCCCCTGCCCTATTCAGGAAGGTTTACAAGAAAATTACACCAGTTTTTTAAAAATAGAGTAATCCAAAAAATAAAGAAAATATTAACAGCCAAGAAAAAAAAAATCAACTAATATGAAAAATATCAACTAATATGAAAAGGAAATTTTAAAAACTTATTTTGGGCAATTGGAAACTATGATAAATTGTGCTATTAGCAGGACAAAATAACAAAATTAAAAACTCCCAGATCATGGGAAAAATATCCTCGAAATAGGAACATTTTTGTGAATATTTCTTGGAAAAGAGCTTAATAAATGGAGAACAGTTTTTTAGTAGGTCTAACTGTGTTATTTTATATTTAGCTTTGAATATATATATGTGTGTGTGTGTGTGTGTGTGTGTGTGTGTGTGCGTGGGAGAATACCGACACAAGCAATGCATATAATGTATATATGTATACAAACACACCACACATCACACACACACACACACACAACACACACAACACAATATATTATATATAGTTTTCTGAGGTTTTTTCTGAGGTTTTCGTGAGTATTTTAATGTGGATCTCTGGTTATTTCGGGTTTTCTCCGTGGGATAAATACCCGAAGGAAGATGAACAGCATATACTATTATATATTATATATATATATATATATAATATATATATATATTATATATATATATATATATATATATATATATATATTATATAATATATATATATATAATATATATTATATAATGCTTGTTCATGCTTCTTCGGTATTATCCCAAACGTCATTGTAGTGCTTTTAAAGTTGTAGCAACGTTTCAGCAGAATCTCATCTGCCATGCATCAGGCTTCTGTATGGAGTTTGTATGTGGGTCAGAGTCTCACAGCCATTGGTTTTAAATTTGAGGCTCGCCTATCCTGATTGGTTGGGAGTCTTGGTCTGTGTTTATTGGACTTGGAGTTTGTTTGATTGGTGTTTCTGGTTTCTTCTGTCTGTTTGTGGCTTTGATTGGCTGGGAACACTTCTGTTCCTGTATTGGAGGCTTTCAGTGCAGCTTGGCTTTCGTGTGAAACGATGGCTGCTATCCATTAGGAAGCCGGTTTCACCTGGGTGCCTGGTGGAGGGGTGTTTCGAGTTGGAGGCGTCAAAGGGAGTCTGTTTGTGCTCAGTGTGTTTGCCTGGTTTGTGGTGTGGAGATCTTTCTATTTGAGAGTGCAGGCTTCCAAATGATTGATAGTCTGGTGGAATCATCTTTTCTATTCATAGCTTTCAGGTCTTTTTCAATCTCTATGGCTTCTCTGATGATTCTGTGGCTGGGGTTTTCTATAGTGCTAGGTTTTGGTACATTGAAGTTGAGGTTGTGACCTGTGGCTTTTCATGTGTTGGACTAGTGAGGAGGTGTGTTCCAGCTTTTATACTGCATTTTTGGTGTTCATCCAGGCGGGTACTTATTCTTCTATTGTCCTGTCCAATGTATTGGGCCGGGCATGATGCACGGGAACTTCGTAATATGCCTTGGTTTTCCAGGTCAATTTTATCTTTGGGGTTTCTAAGGATGGCTGCTATTTTTTTGTCTGTTTTGAAGGCAGTCTTGATGTGATTCCTGTGTAGTATCTTAACTGATTTTATCTGTAGTACCTCTTATGTAGGGCAGGACAGCTGTTCCATAGGTCCTGTTGATCTTCTAGGTCTCTGTTATGTCTTGGTGTTGTTTTTTGTGGATCAAGCTGGTGATTTTGTTTTTGTGGAAGCTGTTGGCTGTCAATACTTTAGTCAGGGTGCATAGTTCAGTCTTTATATGTGTCTTGTCTGCCAGGCGTTTGGTTCTGGTATTAGTGTTTTAGCCACGGAATTTATCTGTGCTGGGTAGTGGTGGGATTGGGCGTTGAGGTAGCGGTTTGGTGTGTGTTTTTCTTCTGGTATATGGTGTGTCCCAGTGTGCCATCTGTTCTTTTGTAGATTAGTACATCTAGGAATGGTAGTTGTTTGTTTATTTCCGTTTCCCATGGTAAACTTGATTTTGGGGGTGTGGCTGTTTAGGTGTGTTAGGAAATTGTTCAGGTTTTCTTTTCCATGGGGCCCAAATCACAAACGTGTCTTCGATGTATCTTAGCCATAGTTTAGGTTTGTGGGTGGCATTAGCCAGGGCTCTGGATTCAAATTCTTCCATGAACAGGTTTGCAATGACGGGAGACGTGGTGATCCCATAGGGGCTCCTTCAATTTGCTTGTATCTTTGTCCTTTGTATATGAAATATGTGTTGGTTAGGCAGTGTTCTGTTAGTTCCATGAGGTCTTTAGCTGGTTGGTCAAACACCCCCCCACCAGGCACCAGATGAAACCTAGCTTCCTAATAGATAACAGCCGTCCTTCACATGAAGCCAAGCTGCACTGAAAGCCTCCAATACAGGAACAGAGGGTGCCACCAATCAAGCCACAAAACAGACAGAAGAAACCAGAAACACCAGTCCAAACAAACTCCAAGTCCAGTGAACACAGACCAAAATTCCCAGCCATCAGAATAGGCCAGCCTCGAATTTGAAACCAAAAGCTGTGAGACCCAATCCCATACAGAAGCCTGATGATGGCAGATGAGATTCTGCTGAAATGTTGCTAACATTTTAAAAGCACTACAATGACGTGGAATAATACCCGAAGGAAGCTGAACAGCAACACACACACACACAACA